>JAODLC010000045.1:9961125-9977563 GCA_026781145.1 Hippopotamyrus pictus | reverse complement strand
ATTCTGTTCTTCCAATATCACCTAATTTGAGGGGTTATCGATATAAAGATTTCATTTGAGATTGGCCTGACCGCCGCCACACCTCCAACCCAACACACACACGACGTGAAGAAAAGTACATGTTCTTCGAGTTCCCAAAACCTCTGCCCGTGTGTGGTGACATCAAAGTGGAGTTCTTCCACAAGCAGAACAAGATGATGAAGAAGGTGCGTGACATTTCATACTCTGCTCATAACGTGCTGATGACGTCCATATTTGCTTGAGTTTTTATGTGTTTCTAAGCTGCTTTTTCTTGCGCTTTCAGGACAAGATGTTCCACTTTTGGGTTAACACTTTCTTCATACCTGGACCAGAAGAGACTTCAGAAAAGGTGGAAAATGGGAGCTTAATGAAGCAGATGGATGGGATTCAGACCACAGAACTGGGAGACAGCAATAGGGATTACCTAACCCTGGTGTTGACAAAGAATGATCTGGACAAGGCGAACAAAGACAAGGCCAACAGATACTTCTCGCCCAACTTCAAGGTGAGTCATGTTGGGATCTCCTTGGGGGGATTCAGCTTTTCTGCTGATGGAAAGTCTGTGATTAACCCACATAGTCAATGGTCCTCTATGTAGACCTTATTGCTAAGTGCGGTCTGATGTCCAGCTTTGTGAACTTCTTGGTGTGGCACAAATGTTTAGTGTATCAACAGGGCTGTTATCTGAACCAAACAAGTACTGTACTGAAAAGTTGTTTACGCTTTGGAAGTGACTCGTTCGGCAGCTTCTGGTGTGCATATGTGTGGTGACTTATTTTAATGTTTAATTCGAACATTGAACAAATACTGCTACTTGTATGAACCCTTAACTGAGAAATGAAAATGTTAGAAGTATCGATGCTATTTTTGAGTTAAGATTGACCTTGGGGTCTCTCTGCATGAGCCTATAGATTCTGGTGTTTAATAGCTGTTTTTTGCAGAAGTGTATGAGTATCTTTAGGGCCTGATTTGTTAGCCAAGAAAGATGACTGTAAAATGTTTTTCTTTTTTGAAGGTGAAGTTGTACTTTACAAAAACAGTGGAGGAGCCCTCAAACTCCGAGGCCAGCACTTCAACGTCCGTTACCCCAGACGTTAGTGACAATGAACCAGATCACTATAGATACTCTGACACCACTGACTCTGACCCCGAAAATGAACCCTTTGATGAAGAGCATCACACACAGATAACAAAAGTCTGAAAATATTTTTATGGGAAGAAATACATCTGAGAAAAAAGGAAAACTTGAATATGAACTGAAAGTACCTCCCCTCCCCCCCCACACACCCCTCCAAATGGCTGTTGGACATTTGTGTCGTGTTAAGATGCCTCTGATTTTAGAAACAACAATCCTGACCAATTTATTTTAATTTTATTATTATTATTATTATTATTATTATTATTATTATTAATAATTATTATTGGTTTTGCCCCAAACATCCGCAGGGTATTGACACAGTGGGGAGAAAGGTCCGGAAGCTTTTATATGTACCTTTTTTGTGTCGGAGACGGGGGGGGGGCATAGAAACATTCAGGAGATGGGAGGTGAGGTGTGAGAGAAGTGAGATTTGAGATCTGAATTTGCTGCTCCGTCTCCTGTTGAATCCAAGGCCAGTGCATCAGTTGCTTTCTCCCCCTGTCCCTCCTCTTTGCTTTCCTCCTGTGTCCTCTCACCCTACCTACTGTGAAATGCTTCTTTGCTGTTTGCAGTCTCATTTGAGTTGACATTTTGTGCAGTGGGATTCTCCAGGCTAATTATATTATTGAATAGGCTACATGACATCTAGACAAATGTCCATTCCTTTTACCACTGTGTATTTTGTTAAAGGTATGCAGAAGACAGTATCCCATGTATTTGTCAATGTTTTTTTATGTTAATATAATAAAATTACAATACACAAAACAGCAGGGAAACCAGTGTTGCAATAATGTTAACACTATACATTTAAAAGGCAAAACAAGTGTGCATGTTGTTGATTAGTGTCCATGTTTAATAAATGGTATATTATGTTTTTTTTCTAAAGTTTCTAATGTCATTTGAACTTTGACCATGTTTAGGCAGGAAATCAATGTTCCTCTTATGGCTTATACAGGTATTACTTTGAATCTTCGACAGACTAAATTTGCAGTAGGTTTGTTACCAAACAGACTACCCCCTCCTTTAGTTCAGTGTTCATCTTTTGAAGACTCTTGTGGATCTTTTAGGGTTTTGCTGTACGGTGGTTTACGTTATCAGTTAGTGACTACTTCGGTGATTATCTGCTTAACTTTGGACCTCTCCTTAGGTATTTGTGGGACATCAGTTGTTTTGGTTCCCAAAACATAGCTCGTCTGTAGCCTTATTGCGCAAGGTCTGATGACCTCCATAACATCCAACTGAGGTGCTTACGAACTGCCGAACGCCGTCCGTTCTCTAACCATGCGGCGGTGAGGAGCCAATAGTCGATGCCTAATGTGGTGTAGGTAGGAGTAATGGCTTGTACCATTTGACATGAGAGTAGGGGGTACCCAGAGACTTGCTTGTTTATGTATTCCCCAGTAGGCATCCCTGACTAGCTGTTTCTTACACATCACCCCCCTCTTTGAGCCAATTACAGTCCACATGCATTGTGAATGGTGCAGCTACAAATGTTGCTGAAAGTCTCATGCATGCTTCAGAAATTCAAAAATCCATTAACTTTTTTTTTTTTTTTTTTTAAAAGCATGCCTTTTTGTGGTGTCACGAGCCAGACCAAAAAACTTTTCAGTTTCTTGGGCAGGACTCTTCACTGATGTCGGCTGCCTTTTTCAGTACTGTTTCGATGTTAAGGCTCCGCCCTTGTCATGGATCCACTGCACATGCCATTCACCTGGCCTTTTCTTTGTAAAGAAAGTGTTCCCTTGGCAGTGACTCCTTTTTTTTTTTTTCTTTTTCTATTATTCTTTAGAAAATACTCTAGTCAGCCCAGTGATGCACAATGTAGTGTGTGAATTTTTTTTATTTACCTCATCAGAGAACCTGCCAAAAGTAAGCTTTTTTTTTATAAAAAAAGAAAAAAAAACAAAGTTGAGTTGTGTGATTGTGCGAGGTGTTCTTTTGCCTTACTTGAAGTTGACAAATGCTTACACAGCAACTGCTTTGGAAAATCTACCCTTCTACCCAGGCACTGATTCTAATGATTCACATTCTTATTTAAAGCTATTTTGAACAGAGCGACACATTGTCACTAGACTTTTGCACTGTTACAGGTTTTTGCAGGGTTTGATAGTGGTCCATCCCCCCCCCCAGCAAAAAGCCTTGCAAGCATTGAAAGTAGGTGCAGGTGGAGTCAAATGGCTTGGTGTACCGTTAATCTCGTATCTCTGCACCCACCCACCCACCCCACCTTCCAGGCGAAATTGTTACTTTGACTGAAAATGTCCTGAATATTTTTTTTTTATATATAAAAGGGGAAAAAAAAACAACAAAAAAAGCTACTATAACAGTATTCATGAGTATTCTGGTAAAGCCATTCTGCAGGTATTCATACTTTGTCTCTCCACTCGTAACTCCTGGATCCTATGCTTATACTTACTCTGGATGTTCAGCAGCTTAAATGTATGAATCTATTCAAGGGCCTCACTGTTAAGGAGGTTTTTGCTAGGTCCCAGGTCATTCCTAGGCATCTGTAGCCCAACTTCTGAAAGACTTGCCACAGTACCTTAACACACACAAATGTAGGGGAATTAAATTCAGAAAAAGAAAAGGGGGGTGAAAAAATATCCTTTGGGAACCACTGAGGTCTTTGATGTGGCACAGGTTAACCTGCTGTGAAGTTCACAGGCAGCATCGAGTTAATTTTCAGCTTTAAGGAAATCATAAGGTGCCAGTGTGCAAGTTTTCACGTCACTAGTTTCTAGCAGATTTGTGCAATATGTTATAACGATGCCTGTGGTTGCCGCAAAGTGCCTCTTGTTTACTGTTAAGAAGAGAAAAGTGCTTGTTAAATACTGTTGAAATACATTATGTCATGCATGCAGAAGATAGGGGTGGAACTGCACTAAATAAGGGGCTTTACCTGCAGAAGTGAGCAGAGTTGCCTTTTTGCTCTGTTCACTGTTTTCTGGGTTTAATTTTATGTAGAATATGTAAACTCAGTATATTTTCAGTCTTTCAAACAGCCTTATTCCATTTCAGCCTGTTCAGATACTATTGTGCTGTACAACAGTTGCTCTGTGTGTAATACCATGCACTGAGAATACACAACCAACGATGTATGAAAATGTACAGGTTATAACAATGCTCATACAAATCAGATGTCTGTTATTGTATGTGTAAACTACCCTTTATCTTAGTGTTATAAACTCCACATAAAACCAATTAAAGTCTCATTCTTGTCACCTTTGTGTGAGGATTCGTTTTTCTGAGGTGGTTCTTCTCCAGCTTTGACGCATGGATGAGCTCAATGCCAGCAGGTGATCTTATTTATTTATTTTGGCCTGACCCCGCTGCTGGTCGAAGGGAATTATCTTCCACTTAAATCTTTAGCCTGGGTATTTTGTAAACCCAAAGAGAGCCTGGAAGGATAAGGTCACATTGGCCCATATGTGAGACTGATAGCGGCGTCCTTTGTATATTAATATTCCGTTATCGGGGCGGGGGGGACGTGCCTCTGAATAGGATTGATACATTAATTATGAGTGTAGAAAAGCTGTTTTTATTATGGTTTTTAAAAAACTAGTTTTGTAATAAGGGGATCTTCTTGATATTTACAAACTAAAGGGTTCATTTGAGTATTTGGATCGTTGGCGAATATTACATGGTGCCGTCGGGCAGTTTTGGAATCGCCTTGTTTGATGCTGTGATCAAAATCCCTGGTCTTGTTCGGTTGAGTAAACTTTTGGACCGCGATCGCCGAGACTGTCGCCTCCTTACGTCCTAGTACCCCTCTTCTCCAAAACACCGGGAAAGAGAGAGGCGGCTTCTCGACAGGCGAAGGTCGCCTTTAACGAGCCAACGCCACTGTAGACAGGTTCACCTGCTTTTGCGTCGGCCGAACTGACGGAGAGAGTCGCCGTACGTCGCTTTCTTTATAAACACCATTTGAACAGCTAGGTTTCTCCCCGACTTATGAAAAAATATGCTGTCAATGTGCATTTTTTGTTTCAGAATAGGGTATTTCGAGCGCCTGTGAGAATTAGCTACATTTAATGAATTTTTTATATCGATTTTTGGAGACGTGTTATATGCTGTATAAACCCGCATAACTGTTTGTAAACCACAAAAAGTCTAAGTGTGTTTTACAAGTTTATGAAACGCGTTTGATCAATTGTGAAAGAAATTCGTTGCGAGTAAAAGTAGGCGGATGATTAGGGATATGTCTCCGGGAGTTTGAGAAACACACCGCTTATGGGTCTCTTAATTTTCTTTTGAGCTTTTCATTTTTGCTTTTTTGAAACTTGGGTATTTTTTACTGTATGAAATATTTGTAAGGTTCCCTTTTTATGATTGGAAAAGGACACATTTTACATTTGAAAGACTTCCACAGCAGCATTTCCCACCAGCTTTCTAAAAAGTAAACAGGAATAACGTTTTTTTTTTCTTCTAAAACAGCTATACCCAGTCATCTCTAAGCAGTACACCGAGTGCTGTGTGAGTTTGCCATTGTAACGTGAGTTCTGGGGGATATTTTCAGCAGTTTCAAAGCGAGAAGTGAAAATGAGCATGGTGGCTGAATCTTCCTCCACCGCAAAGACACTCAAATGAACTTGATCGTCGGACTAGACTTACATGTACCTTCCCCCGCTCCTTGCTTATGGGCTATTGCATTGACTATACCTGCAATATCAATGACTAGGCGGCAACAGCGGAAGCTAAATAAAGTTTAACGAAATTTCTTCCCGATTCTGGCTTTTCCTCTTAAATGATTGCCTGGGCTAGTTTTCTCATTTTAGTACGTTTGGTTTAGGCCTCACACAATAAGAGGAGTATCCATCGCATGCCTGTTGTCTCTTCCTTAGCATCATTGTTTCCATAACGTATTAAATCACACCATCAAGACTAATTTAGTCCAGTTGCATCTCAAAGTACTTGAAAAAATGTCTTCTCTAAATCGAGGAGGGTGTGTGCTTTTGGAGGAATATCGGGGTAATCACGTGGTACGTGCATGCAGTTTATTGGGTGCGTGTGACTGGTGCACGAGTGACTTGTTTCGGTTTTATATATCCAACAGGACGTTGTGTAAGATTTAAATAGTATAATAAAACCGGATCGGGCTCCAGCAAGCTGTGAAACAGGCCAAACTGACACAGGCTACAAGGGAAAGGAAAGTGATCCCTACCCTTAGACTGACTCATTAAGGACGGTTGTCTCCTCTGCTGATGCGTGTGCTGCAAGCATTTAAATTAACATGGGACGAGTTTTTAAACGCCAAAGGCATCAAAATGAGCTTTTGCTGCTGATAAAAATTCCTGTGATGAAAATCAGGGTGGATTCTAGGTTGGGGGCAGGCATAAGATGGCCCATAATTCATACAGAGAGGCCAGACTTATCGTTGCCAATGATATATTTTGAATCCGTGACTGGGGGGGGGCCTGGGGGCCAATCAGGTTTCAGCTCTGACCCTGTGGCCCAGCCAGTGATGATGAGTGCCTTTTCTCAATTTTGGGGGAATAACTCATGCACTCTTCATAACTGGATTTCTTCAAATTAAGGGCAGAAATTAAATGAGAATAGGCAAGAGGGAACACTATCGCCTCCCTCCTAAATAAATCAGCGAGCGCTTTGAGAGTCTTCAGCCGACGACTGTTCTTGGTCCACAAGGAGTCGTCGCTCATCCTCGGGACAGTCTGCCACGGTCAGAAATCGGGGATGTTACCTAGAGAATTGTGGGGGGGGGGACTCTGGAAGCACGTGACTGGGGTGTTCACTGAAACCAACCGGAATGTGAAGACCTGCTACCCACATTGATTCCCAAGCGAAGCGTGCCTCATTCTGACTCGCCTAAAATGCTTTCTATTGGATGGGACATCACACTCGCCTAATCCATATAGTCCTATAGCTGCAGCTGATGGAGACATCAAAGGCATTTCCCATGGCTAATGAAAAAGACACGAGTTGTCAAGGCAGATTTTAATTTGGGGTAGATGAAAGGGCAGCTGCCTCTGATACCGGCCTTCTCCCGTGGCTCGCGGTGATTTCGAGAGGCGTAGAACCGTGATGGTCACTCGGAGTGACTCCCTGGGGAGTCCACGTGGGTGTGCTTTCTCTCCAAATAGGTGACACAAGGAGTTCAGTATTAGACTGCTGGAAAAGGATGTACGTCATTTAAAAAAGGTTATTTGGGAAGAGAATCTAGGTTTTAGTAAATTATTTGTGGATTGTGATTGTTTCACTAGAAAGGGTCAAACTTAAGTTACTGTTCTTATCTTGCAGAAAATTTCTAAGCTGCTTTACTAGATATTCAACCTATATGCTTTTAAGACATGGACATACATTTTTCCAGTGTTTTGTATCATATGCACACGAATAAAAACACAAATGAATTATGCTAAAATCTCTTTTGAAAATCAAATAATTACAGTACTTCCGCCTACTAGAGATTCTGAATACCGTTATGTGAATAATATATTTAATATGGCAACAAGATATTGCTAATAAGTGTTAGTGAACATATCAATGGCATGGGTTCGTGAAATGAGAAAGCAGAATAATTATTTAGCTGACTTAATGGAATTTTTTTTATGGGACAGGAAACACTGTGGCCTCTGTCCAGATTAGACCCACATTTATGCCGTTTTCAGAAAGTAGGTTGTGCAAAATGTTGTGAAACACTGTAGTAAAACACACTGGTTTACAAGCTCGATCACAGCTCGGGCGTGCAAGACAGCACTCCCCGTCCTCACTAAAAGTGTGCACAACCCTCATGCCATTAAAAAGCATGCATGAGCCTCGTTCAATTCGAAGTGCGCGCATGTTTGATTACGATTCTCGTTTCTTGTAACATTTAGTACGCATGTGCCTGTTCATGCCATGTGTGTAGAGGGACCTATCTTTTGACGTGCCAGTCCTGTCACAGAGCTTGGGTGTTTGGGGGGGGGGGGGTGGGGGGGGTTGGCAGGACAGTCTGTCTTGCCTCTTATGCCTGGGACTTCCTGTATGTTTTTTTTTCATGTTTATCCCTTGCTGATAGGGGTGTGGTGCGTCTCAACAGGTTAGGGGACTGTGTCTGTGTCTGTGCTAGAAAGTCGTCCGTTTGGATCCCAGGGTCAGCAGTGTGGTTTTATCGTTGGGGCCCCCAAATCCCCCCCCCCGCAAGTGCTCCAGGGACTGGCTGACCCTGCTGTCTCAGTTGTACCTCGCTTTAGATAAAAATGTCTGCTAGATAAATAAAATGTTAATGTACCAAGGGAGAGTAACTTTTACTTGGGGGACTTTTTCAATACATCACCCCCTTTTTTTAGGGGCCCAAAACCTGTGTGACAGCAGCACAGGAAGTCTGACAGAACTGCTGTGATGTATTTATCCCACAGGCATATGGGGCCCTTGCTGGAGAGGCGCTGTTGGGCCAGCCCACTTACACATCCCCCTTCGTGGGGGTGGGCAGGGGGGCAGCTGCTTCAGGCAATGTGAGCCTCCTCTCTCACACTGAGTCAGAAGTTTGAGTTTGAAAGTGACTCTCCTTGCCCTTATTGAAGATGGGGTAAATTGGCGGTGCTGGTACCCCTGAGTGGTCCATGACAGCCTAAAGTGGTCCTGGTCCTGGTCCTGGTCCTGGTCCTGGTCCTGGCATCTGCCTGAGACTGAAGCCTGAGGAAGAAGGTGATCAAGCTGCCCAGATGAACAGTCATGGTGAAGAGCACACTGGACTTTTTTTTTTGAAAATTTATGACAGCTTTCTTTTCTTGGTTGTCATGGTCCGGAAAATGCATTCTTCAGTTTGCTACATATACAAAACAACCAAGAAAAACCTTTTGTTGATCTGCACTTATTTTCTTTTCAACGCAGCAAACACTGGTTTACGTAAGTGAGTAGGGAAGTGGCTCATCTTTGAAGAGTTTGCTGCGTTTAGAAGAAAATACTGACAATTCGCTTGAGTCATTGATAACCCACTCGGGCACAAGGTGACGTTATCATCTATTTAAATGGTTATGATGTCATCCGAAACGGTTGTCTCACCCCCCCACCATCTGGTGGCTCAGCGGTCAATCTGAACATTACAGGACCCTTCTGCTCCCCTACGGGTTCGAGCTTACACTTTGCCTGTGACATTTCCCTGTGTGCCCTTTGCACCGGTTCGCTGGGGTGGTGATACAGGTGGTGGTGGGGTGGTTGGGGACCACAGCACCCCCTGTAATTAAACGTGCATCTTCTGAAGCAAGAAGACTGGACCCTGTCCACCAGCAAAGCCATACTGAAGCTCAGGAACATATGCTGGGCCGCCTTCTTGTTGATTCCTCCAGTTCTCTAGAATCCCTGGGGTGGCTGGGTCTGTCTTTGGCCCCTCTTATCCAGAGCCAGTAAGTGGGAGGGGGGGGACAGATCCCGCACAGCCCTCCTCCCTGGGGAGTCCAACCCGCAGCCTTTCAACTTCTCAGTGCGAGCACATTTTGGCCTTTTGTTTTTATGGAGAGGCGCTATGAATAACCGAGGTAAATAGAAAAATCCGGGGGTGACACTTAGGCAATGATATCGAGTTCAAAATAAAATGAAAAATGACGTATGGGTGACCTTCACAAGGTCACAGGTCTAGGTTTCCGTGTGGATGGACGAGTGGGGGACATATAAAGTGTTTCCCTCATCGCCGGATGAGTCAGTCGTTCTTCCTTCTGTAAATTGTAATTACCTTTTAAAAGGTTATTTATTCCTCCCATCCTCTTCGTTCGCTCTCTGACTCAGGTGCCATTGTGTGCGTGAGTGGTCGCAGGGAAATGATCGAGGCGGCGACGAGTAAATGGAAAGTCCCTGGGAATCAAGATGTCGGCCTTCCCCGAAAGTCCTGCACGGTGCCAGGCAACCGTACGCGTCTCGGCTCTGTCCCAGAAGAATTTATCAAAATCGGGAAATGCTGCAGTGCTTCAGAATTTCAGACGATTCTGGATTTGAGGGCAGAATCGCTTTTCTGATCCACATGATTGGCGGGCTTTTTTTTTCTTTTCTTTTTTTAATTCTCATTTGTTCTGACGTTAGTATCCAGTCCGGATCCCTTTACGTGGGCATTACCCATCTGCTGGGGAAAGCATCCTGTCATGTGATAGTGAAACCCAAGCGAGCACAGCGGGCTGAGAGAAGCCCAACTGAGGACCCAGTCAGCCCATAACCTGGTGGGAGGTCAAGGGTGCTTTCCCAGCCTGTGCCGTGGTGGTTAACGCCCCTAACATTGCTAACACCGCTAACAATGCTAACGTCGCTAACACTGCTAACACAGGGCCACCCCATTTCCCACAATCTGTTAAATCAGTTGAAGCGTGCTCTCCAGTGCTGTATCCCCCTGACGCTGACCCCCACCCCTACCCCCAACCTCCCCTGGATACACCCCCCCACACACACACACACACCCCTTTCGCCTCACAGCTGTCTTGCGTTTGGATTAAGCCAAGAATAAAGCAGGAAGTGGAAATTAAACAAGAGCGGAGAGAGAGCGAGAAAAAAAAAAAAGAATCTGGCCCTGCGAGTTATCAGAGATGCAGAAACCTGCCTTTGACAGCTTGTGGAAAAGTCTATTTTCATAAAGCCAGCACACCCGCCTAAAAAAAGAGGTTCTTTGGCTTTTGGGCAGTGGATATTAATTCTCATTGTTTATTTGTCTAGGGAAGTAACAGTGGGATAATTGTGCTGCCTGTTCCAGCATAAAACAGTTTGCAATGGCCTGTTTCAACCCTGCAGATTTAAAAAAAAAAAAAAAAGATTCAATGTAGCTACAGTTGTCAGACATCGCTTGTCTGGCCTGTTGATGTTACCGGTGATTCTGTGATCCTTTAGCTGACCTGGGAGGCACCATGTTTATACTCCTCATCATTGTGATCTCTCATCATGCAGGCCCTCAGCGGTTTGCAGGGACGGTGAGCCTCAAATATAAATTAATAGGTAATAAATGTGTAAAAATTCACAGATACGTTTCCATAGCAGACTTCACTGGGTTGGCATTTGAAGCTGTTTTCGCTGTCACTGAATTCTCCTCTATTTCATGAGTTTTGCTGATAACCATACTTACATGGTTACCGCATAATTTAACACCATGTAATTAATCCAGTAAGAGAGACACTGAGTTGACTCCTATCTATCCTATTTCCCGTGAGATTAACAACAGCTTGACTGACGAATGCACCCAGTCGTATCTCACTGTCACCGTTCCCCATGAGGCATCATGCTTTGTTTTACTGGATCTTGATCTGGAAAATGGTCACTACGATAGTCGCACTTCTTTATTTTTATGTAACGTTACTGACTTCTGCATTTGGAAAGACGTCACACATGTTGTGTGGGTTTTCCTTAACCGTGCAAGGTGGTACGGAATTTATGCATATGATATGCAGATCAGGAACAAAAACTTCTCTAAAGTTTGCCCGAGACAGGCAAAGCTCACTCTGTCCCTCCCCCTCCCCGTGACACGCAGGGTCATGTGACTCCCAGACAATGTGTTCGGAGGGCCCTATTCCTCCATTTGCTTTGGCGGCCACTCGGTGAACGGAAGGGCTTCTCCTTCCCATTACTGCCTCATGGTGTGGCCCTGGTGCTGCCCCGTTTGCCGCGAGGTGTGGGCCCAACACTGGACTTTTGTTCCACGTCCCAATGCTCCTGGGGGCCTCCGGTGGGTTGGGTGGGGGGGGGGTGTACTGACAGATGGAAGCAATTACTGAGGCGCGATCACCGCTGACCCCCCCGTCACCAGGATGATGCACCCGGGTACAGCCAGGAAGGGCACGCGTGTGCGTGTCCCAGGCTGCGCGTCCTGCTGCAGATAATCGAAAGCATGCACATCCAACAGCAGTGGGCCACCGTGGACAGGAACTTGCCTTGTTTTGCTTGGCTTTCCCAGATAGAATGGAGGTCATGATAGCTACCCGCAGGCCTGTGTGAGTCTGAGGGGATTGAGGCCTTTCAAACAGTCCAGCTGCACATCTTTTGAAAGCCTGTATTTATCACTAATAAACGTATCTAATTTAGGTACGCAGTGTATGCTGCCTCCTGGAACACTGTGGTGTGAACCTGTAACTTGCAGTTAGCAAGCAGCTAGCTAGCGTATAGCAGTTGTTCAGCAGTTAGCTAGAGGTTAGGTTGTGGTTAGCGGGCAGTTAGTGAGCAGTTAGCTAGCATATAGCACTTGGTGAACAATTAGCTCGAGGTTAGATTGTGGTTAGCTAGCTGTTAGCTAGCTGTGCGATAGTGGTTAGGTAGCAGTCGGCTAGCTTCACCTCTTTTACGTTCGTAATATCTATCACGAAAGGAAGCAGATGCACCCCTAAGCACAGTGACGCCAGCTCACATATGTGACTCTTGACATTCAGGAACCATTAATGTTGAAATGTGAGTCAGAATGGCCTTCGATTTGTTTGCATGCAAGCTCTCTGTGCCAATTTACGTCACCCGTGATTAGAGGCTACATGTTCATGGAAGTGTGAGGTCCTTCATTAGCCGTTATTTACTCCATAATCCTCCAGGTTAGACTGACTCTTCTCTGCAGGGAGGGCCAATGGTTAATCGGTTTGGAAATGACAGTTAACTTACCATGACAGTTAACAAGGCATCTACATCCCTTTTTTTACCTTTTTTTTAAAGTCATTGTTACCCAAACCGTACTGCGACAGCCAAAAAGGGGAACAGAAATCTCTTTATTCCAGATGGGTATCAGGAGGATGGTTAACTGTATGTGTGTGTGCTTGCATGTATGGGCGACTGCGCATTTTCTGCAATTTTTATTGACATTCTTATGAGCCCAACAGAATAGTAAACCATGAAAAATGGACCTTGTTGAGACCTCCCTATAATTTTTTTTTTCATTTAAATACAGTTAAATTGCCAGAAGCAGCATCGAATCCATTTAGGAGTTCATGTGCCGCATTGAAATGAGAGTGAATGCGTCGTCCCCGTACACGCGAGTGTGTCCATGCGAGCATGTTCTGCGGAGGGGGGGGGGTTCGTGTGTTCAAGTCGCAATCTCCGCTCGTCCAGGTGTCACGTGGGCGCGTCCCGGTAAAACCTCGTCAGGCCAGGCCCATCGCATAAACAGCGACGGGCCCCTCCCCCGTGACGCGCCGGTAGGAGGGGGCAGGGCGGAGACGGGGGTTACCCCTCCGAGCATGGCTGGGCTAAAAGTGAGCTATCGGCACTCAGCTGGGAATACCAGCCGTTTCCTTCCACCAGATGTGGAACTCAAAGTTCACCGTGAGTGCAGCTAGCGCTGCGGAGGGGTCCGGGGAAATGATGGATACCGAAACAATTTAACCGACTGCCACTGACCACCTGAAACCCGAAATCCCTCATGGAAATATGGCAAGGGCCTGCTCTGTGGTAATAAAAAAAATAAAACATCCACATAGGCTGTGGAGTACTATAGATATAAGGTACACACTCCTCTCTCTCACGCACACAGCAGCAAGGATGTGGTGTGTATCGCCACTCCAAATAATAAGCAGTCTTTGGGGGAAGCCTAATATGTCATGGCGAGGCGCGGTGCACTCACTCGCTAACTCAGTCACTCGTCCGGCATTTCGGGGGCTGACAGCCTCTGGTTCTTAGTAGCGGGGCCTGAGACTCACCATCCATCAGCGCTGCTATCTTTAGGCTCTGTAATGTATGCTGTAACCCCGGGGTAACCCAGGCGTTCCTAATCAAATTGGACACAAAGTCAATTTAGCAAATGCAATAAACAGCAAAGCAAACAATCCTCTCACGATTCCGACGTTGTGGCACAAACGGCACTGTCTGCCTGTCTGTATCTCTGTTTGTCTCTCTGTCTCTCTTTCTGTCTGCTGTCTGTATCTCTGTTTCTTTCTGTCTGTCTCTGATCTCTGCCTGTCTCGCTATCTGCCTCTGTCTGTTTGTCTGTCTCTCTATCTTTGTCTGTCTCCCTCTCTGTCTGATCTCTGCCTGTCTCCCTATCTGCCAATCTGTCTGTCTGTCTTTCTGCCTGCTGTCTCTCCCTGTCTGTCTCCCTGTCTTTGTCTGTCTGCATGTGCATTTAGTACACTTTTCTGCTTTTGTAGCTGCTCATGGGCTTGACATCCACGCGTGATCTCTGCACACGGAAACACCAGAGTCATAACATGATTTCCAGCTGCTTCTCTGCTGGGGATGAATGGAATCTCATGGGCACGTGGGCTCCAGGTGACAGATTTAAATTTCAGGCCACTGACGAAACAGTTCTTACATTGGTAATTATGATGCTGTTTTTAAAAGGAGTTATGATGGAACACTTACAGATTAGAGATCAAAGTTTCACAATGGAACCGGAGACAGAATTGGTGCCATTGTATCACCCGTTAGTAATACAGTAGAGCAGTGCCTCCCAGTCAGGTCCTTGGGGAACCCCAGACAGTCCACATTTTTGCTCCCTTCCAGCTCCTGGTAAAATGTGGACTATCAAGATACAGGGTGACAGATCTGATCTTGTTTACACCGAAAACTATCTGGAAATAAATATGAAGGTACATTTCCATAGCTGGTGTGGGTAAAATGGACTCCTTTCCGATTAACTGTGAAGAGCTGTATTCTTCTTAAAACAGACTTTCCACCAAAAAAAGGCCAACTTTAAAAGCCTTGTGATCCGGAGTATCGATCACATCCGAAGCCCTGCCTGCTCCTGGCTTTTCAAACAGCTCGCTCCGCAGTAATGGCCCCTTTTCCAGCCGCATGGTCGACCCAAGGAGAAGGGAGGTGAAAATTCACCACCAGGGAAACTCAGGCTCGCCAGAGCTGGGCTCTGCTTTCACTCGTCTTCTGAGCGGTGAAATATAAGCTTTCACTCTCTGACGAATGGTTGCCCACACATATGACGTTTAATTAGTCTCAAAACCCACACACATAAAAACCACGCATGCACTCGCGTCTGCAAAACATTCGCTCGCTCGACCCTCTCTACACGCCTGCGTCTGCGCAACATTTGTTTGCTGGACCCTCTCTACACTCTCGCGTTTGCACAAAACCTGCTCCCTGGACCCTCTCTATGTGCTCGCGTCTGGACAGCACTCACTCGCTGGACCCCGTCTACTTGCTCGCGCTCGCTGGACCCCCTCTACTTGCTCGCGCTCGCTGGACCCCCTCTACTTGCTCGCGCTCGCTGGACCCTCTCTACATGCGCGTCTCCCCAACACTTGCTCGCTCAACATTTTGAATTTTGAGACTTTGGAGGCAGGAACAGTGGCTGATTTCTCCACTTCTTTGATTGGTCTGCTTGCGTTGCTCCTATTATTGGCTGGTTGCGTTGGAAGAAGAAGAAGAAGAAGAAGAAGATGATGATCACTGACCAGGCAATGAGAGAACAACCAGTTTCACACTGTCAAGATGTTGGAGCAAGGGTTAGGGTTAGGGTTAGGGTTAACCCAGGAACAATATTGCTGATGTTCACAACTTAAATTTATTGGCTCAAAGGGACAACCATTTGCTAAACTATTCATATGCAACATATTCATTTATAACATAATAATCATATATGGATCTGCATGTATTTGTGGAAGGACCTTGACTCTCTATTCATGGTTTTTGTTCATGGTGAAGATACTAAACCACTCATCTGAGCTCATGCTCAGTGATTTCTTTTGAGTGTGGGTTCGTTTCGTGTCAGCGCATGCTCATGGCTGGAGTCTCCCATAATTCGGGTCACAGCCATAACAGCGCCCCCTATTGACTGATCCTTCTCGACTCCAGCGCCATTGACGCGACACGAATTCCATACTATATTTGTATAGTTCTTGTCGCCCTCGCCAGTTTCTGTAACAGGAGCTCCATTGTAACACAAAGGATGGCTGCTTCCCCAGACCAGGACAAGCAGCACTAGAGACTCAGCTGAAAATGTGTTTAGTACAGTAGGCTAGACTCAGTCACACACTTCATTTCCACCTAAGACAAGATTTTAAGACAGTGAAAAAGTATGGAATATTTTTATCCGCCGCCAATTTAAATGCAATATACTTGCAAATCTCAAGCTGTATGTTATGCACCGTTTAAACCGGGGGACCATTTTGGACAGTAATTATATGAAATAAAGTCTCCTCAGTACGTGAATGCTACGCTCTCCAAATTGCCATTTATTGCAGTTTTCCGCTCTCTGTTATGTTACAGCATACCACAGATAATCCGGGCTCCTTGGGACAGCATGCCTTTATATGGATAAACCCGTCCTCTGGCGTAGTAACCAAATTAATAAACGGATTAACCGAATCACGCCAGGGAACGGGGTGAACGTCTCCGCTCCATTCGGAAGAACATTTACTGCCCGGCCCTCCCAAAACACCCGCTGCC
>JAODLC010000045.1:9927090-9947464 GCA_026781145.1 Hippopotamyrus pictus | reverse complement strand
CAGAGGAGACGCACCCACCCTGTCATCTAGCTTCTCACGGCTGGGGTGGGGGGTGGGGGTGTCCCTTCAGGGAGGGAGGGTCGCCCGGAAACTGGTATCGCTGCATTTCGGATGCGGGAGCTCATGCGATCCCAGAGCCGTTGGTGCTGTCACAGGCCGGGACGGGAATTCTCTCCCTTTGCTCGGCACGATCGGAGCACGTTGTGCTTTCATTATCAAAGGAATACGGGCCGTCTGATGACTTTTAAGTATGAAAGCCCCAGAAATCACTGTCACGTCACCATATGTGGGCGCAGATGACGTTTGTGCAGTGAGCCGATCTAGTTTATACTGCAGATGAAAAAATGCAGGTAAAAAAAATCCTCTGTGGCCGCGTTAGACACCCGAGTGACATTCAAAAGTGAGGTCCTGAACAGTGAAGGTCTTTATGCGTGCATTTCTGCCGAGAAATTCTGTGTCCCAGCCAAGCAAACAGATCTTTGATGGATTTGGACCAGAAACAGATATAAAGCAGATATTCTGTAAGCAGAAACACGTACAGCCCGTTAGTGAGCCGGCGCCATTATTGATGTGAACAGAGGGTAGAGGCACAGGGGAATCATCCCCTGACCCCACCTTGACGAGTTGCTTTTGGCCCCCTCCCCCCTCACCTGTGAGTACCTCCATCTTCGGACCTCGGCGCCGGCTGGCTCCGGAAGGCGGGGCAGGATCTTCCGCAGCTCAGCCATGATGAGTGTCTTCACCTCCCCCTCAGCCATCTCCAGGTGGTTCAGGCCGAAGGTTACGCAGGTGTGAACCACGAGGGACGGCCCACTGCTCGGGGACTCTGTATGGGTCGAGAACCACCTTCGCGTCACTCAACCGGATGTGGTCGTATAGCTGTAATGATCACCTTAATGTAACCATTTCAGTGTTTACGCAAGGAAATACAATGTAAGTTTAAAGGAACAGTACACATGGCTCAATTTAAATTTCAAAGCTAGATACCTAAATCTATAAGAAGTTTCTCTCACTGAATGATACTATGTAACACCCCCCGCCATCCCCCGCGTGCTGATTTACTTTTGTGGCTGACATCATCTTCCAGCTCTAAACTTTGCTAGCTATTGGATTTCCGGCAAAACGGTTTGAGTTCCCTGGACTCGAGCCTGGGGGCCTAAGCTAATTTATTAGCCCTTTACATGGTGTTGTCATCGCCCTAATGACATTACCCTAAAATGCATTTAAGCCGATTGTAAAGAGTGACGCCGGGCATTCAGCATTCTAAGGTTAACGATTGCTTCCCGTTCTGTCATTTTCTGGTCCGGGGATGAATGTGGACTACAGAGCTGGTGTATCTAATGCAAGAACCAAGCATCCAGTAAGGACTGGAACCGGGTCCCAGTCCAACAGTCCATGCTCGAAAGTCATTTGAATTAGGGGCAGGCAGATGGCTATCTGATATGTTAGAGAAAGAGACTGGCCAGTGGGGGGTGCTGTTCCTTGGCTCTGCCCGACCCCTGCCACAGTGAGGCCTCCCACGCTGCTCTCTGTTGAGCAGTGAGCCACCGCTAATCAGCTCATTAATCGAAAGAAGCAAGGGAGAGTTGCATATAGATCTGCGGTCGTCTGCCATTATGCCCCAGTGCTAGGCTAACCTGAGAGAGAGACAAAAGAGGACAGGGAGAGAGAGGGTGGGAGGCTGAGGGACAGGCAGACAAATAGAGGGAGAGAGAAAGGGAGATAAGGAGGAGGACAGAGAGCAGGCAGCGGTGTGTGGGCGAGAGATTGGCGACGAGCCGGCTCTGAGTCACCATCGAGTCAGAGCGAGAGACATGGAGAGAAGGCTAAGGTCACTTGGTTCACAGGGTGACAGGAAGAGGCCTTGGTCCCAGAGGCTCAGTCCCAGAGCCTTGCCTTCACACACCCCTTGCAGAAAAGCAAGAGTTAAGGCTTCTGTACATTGCAAATGTGCTTCTGTTTTGTACGATTCCAGCCCATTAGTAGATGTTAGCATGTAAAGCTACATAAATAGCTGACTGGTTCTCACTTTATCCACCTACATGGCTATTTTGCAGGGGCAGCCGCAGCAGAAAAATTAGGGTTCTCCCCTTTGGCACGTGTACCTTCCGCTTGCCGCGGTCCTCCAACAGCCGGGCAGAGAGCAGACGCTAACAGTCATGCTAGTAGCTACACAAGAAGAACCACAGCTGTGCAGCCCGACCGTTGACCTCAAAGCAGTAGGGTTGCCAGCTCTTAAGAGATTATGTCTCCTGGTTTGAGGATAGACCTCCTCGCTGTCAGCTAGGGTCCTGGATGTGATACATGGTGGGGAACTCAAAATTAGGGTCTGGAGCCTTCCTTCCTGGTTTGGAGACCTCGGGACTATTGTGGAAAAACCCACATAGACGTTCATTTCCTAATTCAAAGGCTTTGTTACGGAGGCCCGCCCTTGAAAGCACAGATACTGGAACTCTAATTGCTGAATTTACCCTCTGCCTTAAATGAGTGATGAGTCCGGCCTGAGCCAGCGCAACTGATGCTCCTCTCTCAAAGTCGATGGCGGCTGGAAAGGCAGAGAGTGGAAAGACTGGAGCGCTTTGGCTGGCATAAAGATGGTCCCATCAGAAGATGGGACCTGCGCCAGGTGCGTGGGAGTCTCCTGCCCACTTAGTGACGCTCGTCCAGGTGCCATTTGACCTAGTTAGTTCACACTACCGCAAAAAAGGGCAGAAGCCAGGGATTTGCTGACCCGTATCACGCTTTCTGTCATCGACGGAGATGAAGCGAATACAGGAATTGCCCTCGAAGTACTTCATGGCCCACGGGACGTTGATTTGGGTGCCAGCCTTGTAGAAGAGTCCCAGGGCGTAGCGGGAGGAGTAGCTCACTGCTTCGAGCTTCTGTCGCAGACTCCCCTCAATCACTGCGGAAACAGCATTTCAATGGATCAGTGTTTCACCTGGAAGCTCCCCCCGCCCGACCCTTCACAATGGTACCTTCCTACAGTCAGACATATTTGCATTAGAACCAACCAAGTGATCTTTCACCTGCGCTGTACATAGCAGCTCTACTGCAGCTTATACCATTTTTTAGGCGGCTTATGCCCTTATATCTGCTTATTTATATGTGTAAAGTACAATTGCAGAACACCCACAGTGCCAAATTTGGCAGAGACAGATCACTTTCGCCCATGACAAAAGCCGAAATGGATTAACCCAAAAGCCATGATGCAACCCCACCCATCCTAACTAATCTCTGTGGCCAGATCACACCCGTCTGTTAATCAGTTTGCGGGCACGGCGTCCGCCCAGATAAAGCTGACCGGGCTGCACGTACGTGAATGCGGCGTGTCTCTGAAGTAATTCGCCGCATCACGAGCATGGGGGTGGCCAGCCCCCTCGCTCATTTCATTCCTAACATCTTGCAGTTCCTTTTTTTTTTCTGTAAAGCGATCCTCGCTTCCTGTCCCGGACATCTGTTGTTTATTGGCCTCTGCTGCTTCGAGTTGGCTCTGCTTGAGTTATTCGGGGACTGTGAGGATTGAGTGCACAGGGGTCAGAGGTCACCCGCATGGATCCATGTACATATTTCAACTTAAGTCATGAGCTAGGGAGGAAAAAATACAAAAAAAGGCAAACAAAAATCCGCGAACAAACCCTCTGCCTGGCGTCATGAATTATATATGAATGATCAGGTTTTTCCGGTTACTAAACGTGCGGCTGAGAGACTCTCCACCGCTGCTCTGTCTGCTGCTTTTCTTTTTTTTCTCGTTCGTTTCAGAGTACGACTTGTACCATGCCGTTTCTCCCGCCTCGCATCCCTTACGGTCGGGAATCCACAACGCCCCTCCGCGTGTGACAGGTGACGCTCCTCTGGGACGGCACCTGCCTGAGTGAGACCCCCACGCAGAGTCAGTATTTGGAAAGCGGCCGTAATCTTTCGTGCCGCCGGGCCCCGCGAAATTCGTAGTTCACACCTTCACACTTTTTTTTTTTTTCCGAGGAGGATGACAATGTGAGGTCAAAATGCTGTAGGATACCTGCAAAAAAAAAAAAATCCATGTTTTCTCTTTCACCCACGACAGAGAATACAAAGCCAGCCCAGGGATTGCACAGATTTCCCAGGATACAGCTGTAATTATTTCCCGTGTCATCTACAAACATCTGGCTGAGATTAGGAACACCTTCACTCCCCCCCCCCCCCCCCCCCAAACAAATACAAGCTGTGCTGTTTCCTAATAGAGTCCATAGCGTGTAACTGACACCTCAGGATGGACTTCATATCGGTGTACATACGTGATACGTGACTCCTGAGACCCCATTGCTGGCTGATAATCACAGTAGCCTCACTTACTTCCCACTGCAGATGTTTACATGGCACCTGGCCATATACAGGATGGCAGAGTATCATTGATGGATGGGCTGGTGAGAGCAACCCCCACCATGTATCACACCCAGGACCCTGGATTTGTATATATATTACACACACCCCCTATATTACTGACAGCCTCCTATATTACACACACCCCCTATATTACTGACAGCCCCCTATATTACACATACCCCCTATATTACTGACAGCCCCCTATATTACACACACCCCCTATATTACTGACAGCCCCCTATATTACACACACCCCCTATATTACTGACAGACATCTATATTCCTGTATTACTGACAGACACGTATATTCCTATAGTACTGACAGACACCTATATTCCTATAGTACTGACAGACACCTATATTCCTGTCCAGCCGCAGACTGCATTTATAGGACTAAGCAAGAAAAAAGAAACAAGAAAATGACCTGGGGAGTATTTCCACTCCAGTCATAATGGTTTTATTTCTGCCTAAAAAAAGTAACCCTGCATAATTTTCTCTCATTGACTTCAGGGAATTCAGAACATATGCATTTCCCTGTTTTATATCGTAACTATTGGCAGCATGTGAGCGTTGCCGTCGGCCTCGACTTTCTGCCCACACGTGAACGATATTTTGTTTATATTTTCCTGGATTCCATCCTAATCGCTTTTGTAGCCCGATTCCACTCGCGCGCGCCTGGTGCAGAACCACCTGTGCCAGCACGTGCGGGCACTAATTATTTAGTGGATATAAGTAAGAGTGGCCTCACGCCCCCAGGGCGTAGGGTCCCGCCCCCACGCTGCATGTGCAGCTCCGTTGATGTTTTATCTGAGTTTCTTCCAGCTGCTCTCGCTCCCTCCTACAGTCCAAAGACTTGCAGTGAGGTGAGCTGGTGATTCTCTATCGTCGCCATGTGAGAACCTGTACCCTTTGATGGACTGGCACCCTGCCCTGGCTGTGCCACATCCTATGCCCCCGCTTCACCCATCAGTGCCCACCCTCTCTTCCTGCCCATCCTCCTACAGTCTTCGAACATGTGCGTCTGTCCCACTTCAGGCAGCTGGCCTCTGGCGCCGGGGCGAAGCGGAAGCCAGACCCCAGATGCGCCACCTGCAGACCAGAGCCGGTACGGGATGAAAAGGTGAAGTGTCACATGATGACGCCCCTGGGTCCTAAAAGGCCGAGGGTTTCCCCTTATGGAGTAAAGAGTGAGGGCAGCGATGCCGACAGAGCAGGAACGATCATAGCCGGATGCATTTCAATGCCACGTCTTGGCGGTTCCAGTGCTAAGTGGATTTTGATGCGATTGCGCCGATCGCCCCCCCCTCCCCACCTTAAATCCATCGCCATGGGATATTCAAAGGGGATTACCGCTCCTACCCCACCTTGCCCTTCGTCGGGGGGAGGTCTGATGGGGGATTGGATATCGATGTGCCCAGAGGCACAGGAACCGGAGGGAATGGGGGTAGTTGAGTACTCCCCAATATTTAATTTGGCTTCATTCATCCCTCCAAAGCTTTGTATGTAAATTATTCATTTGTTCAGACAATCACAGTCTCTTCCACGCTAAATTCTGCCCCTGCGCTCGAGGCCCTCGGTCCACTCGAGGAAGTCGGCGAGACCGCGGCGCCCCGCTGTCGCTTCCAAGAAAAACGCTCCGCTTCACCGCCGGCAGCAGGTGCGGGTTTAGCGACGGCGGCGGCGCTGAGGGCAGCAGGAGATGACAAAAAAAAAAAAACAACTTTCAAAATAACCTTTGCTTCTAAAAACAGCCCAATGGCAGAAGGGCCCCTTTGTCCGCCCTGACCCCGCGGCCTTGGGCAGGGCCCAGTGATGGACGCTGTTTAATGTGATAATCCAGGTGCGCTTCAAGGCAACCGAGGACTGGAAGAATCCATCATTCCTCCCCAACGACGTAGTATTTCAATAGCATTTGCAGATCTACTTTTATATACTGTGAGGATTTTTAGGTAAATAAAGCAGTCATATAAATGCATTATACATACCCTCATAATACAATATGATGCATTCATAAGGTATTATAAACATGCCTAAAACTATTTATAAAAAGGCATAACACATTATAGCAATGTTTATTATGCATCATGAATGCTCTCATATATAATGTATCATAAATACCTTCAAAATGCATTATATTGAGCATTATAATTCATTATGAAGGTCTGTATAGTGCATTAAAGCATAATAAACATGGCTTTGTGTTATGCCATTTTATAAATATTTATAGCCATGTTTATAATGTTTTATGATTGCATTATAATGTGTTTTGAATACATGCATAGATACTTATAAGCATGGGTTCCAAAGAAAATGTTACCGATTTTTATTTTGCTGAGGGTTCCAACAGAACATTACCCTCAGCACAACAAAAATCGGTAACACTTACACATAAAAAAAACAAGAAAAAACAAAAAAAAAAAAAACAAAAAAACAATCACAGTCTCTTCCATGCTAAATTCTGCTGGTCTGCTTTCCCTCATGCTGAGGTCACTTCCTGTAGGGAATGAAGAGCCTGCTGGCCTTCGCGCCCCCTACGCAGTGTGAGAGCGCTTCGGGGAAGTGGGCCTCCACTCCAGGTCTTCCAGATTCAGGGAAAAGGGAGATGTGGGGGTGGGGCGTAAGTACAAGGAAGAACTGGCAAGAGAAGGCCTGGCTCAGACCCAACTATCTCCGGGTTCACATCTGTATCGAATCTGCAGGTCCACACTGGGTTTCGTGCAGTTCACGTCGTGGGCCGCAGCCTCCCTGACGCTGATGCCCATCCCGCCCATTCCAGTTCTCGTAAAAATCGGGATAAAAGCGAGACGGGATGGATCCTGTTCACCGGCGACCTGGCTGAGGTCTCGACTTCCGTCGCGCCCTGTTCTCTTTTTGGTGGAGGTTGGACGTCCACCTAGAATCTGCGAGGGTAATATGGCCGCCCTCTGATGAGAAGCGACGCTCGATCACATTGCGTGCTGCGGCTAACTGGCGCGTCCCCACGTCCCCAAGGGGGACAGACGTCCCAGCGGCCATTTCTAGCCCAAACACAGTGGGATATATCCGTCCCTCTCAGCGTTTTCATTTCTATACCCAGTTTCTCTTCACTGGAATTACTGTAATTGTTAAGGGTGCGTCCATTATCAGGCCCATTATCACGGCCAGCCTCACATCACCGTGACCGAGTCTTCCAGCGAAACCCAGAGATCTTCCTTTCCGGCTTTGTAATGTTTTCGGTTCTGCCCCCTTTCCCTGGCCTGGGGGTCTCTGAAAGGGGGGTCGCGGTCATGCGCTGCCGTCCCGTGCCCCGACGTGCCGTCGCCGGCAAGGTTACGGCTAGCCACTGCAAACGGCCGATACCTCTCGCCATCTGGCGCAAGGGAGCAGTGCACCAAAAGATGATTAATGGGGCATAAAAGGTGGGGGGGGGGAGAGTTATGGGGTACTTCTCCACAAAAAGAAACATCGTCAGAAATTTGCCCCCCCCGCCCCCCAAGCTATTCTGCGACGCTCCATTAGAGCACAGAGAGTACAATATCACACACCCTCTCTGTTCACTGGGCCTGGGGGAACTCTAGGGGCTGCTGGTGGTTCACACTCACGCTTACCCAGAGGCTGGCCCAGAATTCTCTGGACCTGCCCCCACCCCTGCCTCACCCACTTCGCCCCAGCCCCGCCGGCAACAAGGCTATGCCAGCAGCAGGGAATCAGCGGAGACGCGCGTGGCCAAGACGAGCATGGCCCCCACGCTGGACTGGCGCATTTTTTTTTGAGTGGGCGAAAAAAGACGCGAGGCCCATAGTCTAGGAGATTTACGGGCACCGTGGGTCCCCCTGGGTTCCACCCACTGGCCCAACTGAGGAGAAAATGGAGGGAAAGTCAGAAAATGGAGTCAGGGACGCATGGTGATTAATGTGGTTTTCCTGCACGATTGCGGCGCTTTAGGGAAGGGTGCTGCGTCGCTGCGGAGTCAGGGGTGTGGAGTCACACCACGGTAACCAGTGACTTGGTGAGGACTCTCATATCTCCTCTACTACGAGGCCACAGTTATTCTAGGCCGAACGGAAAATGTAAAAGCAGAGGCCCTTCATTTTTTTGGGATATAGCAGGAAGTCTCTTATTTAATTCCCAGTTCCAGTCACCCCTCAACTGAACAATATCACTGGCGGAACACTCAGAAGCTTCCAGGTCCTACGGGAGCTTACTACTGCGCCGATGGGCCGTAGTGACGGCCATCGTGACGCAGACATCTTCGAGTGGCGGCGGAAACGGGCCGGACATGGCTCTCGAGTTTTCACACATTTCCCACGTTCAGTATGACGCGGCGCCATCAAACACAACTACAGATTTTACCACAAAAAAAAAAAAACGACTCAAGAGTTAAATTCTGCTTAAATCAGGCAACACGGTTCAAAACCAAACATTATCTTAAATTACCAGGACTCACAGACAAAGATCCCCAGGAGGATTTCAAGGAAAAAAAAGAGAGAGGAAGGACTGTTTATTTTTAAAGGAGGGCTGATTTATTTCATGTTAGTATTGTTTAAAGCAACATTGTTAGGAGTCACCACAAAGGGCTATAGGGCTGAGGTTCTCCTGCACTCGTCATTGTTCCTGGTGCCGACCTAACCTTTACGGGTCCTCTGGGGACCCCGGCTCCGGCGGCCTGGCATAGAGTCGCGTAGCAAGCCGATTCAGAGCGCGAGAACTCTGCCGTTTCCCAATTTATGATCCCTGGGCCCTTTAAAAGGTTGATTTAATGTTTGCCCAAGAAGGTTCTGGAAGGTCTCCCGAAATCGTGGCTGTTTTGCTAACCTTTAATGCACTTGTAGGTGAACTGTGTCCAACAATAAGTAAAATATTTATCGGGGGCCCTCGATGGGCGATGCGCTACAGTCCTCCGGGAGAGAGCTGCAGGCCCGCTGGCTGTGCCGCTCCACAGGAAGGGGGCACCGGTGTTCGGGAACGTCGCCTGTCTTTTGGGCCGTGTTTCGGGCCGCCCCTCCGAGCGCTAATTTGTCGAAATGACAAACGCTCTACATAATATATTTCAGGAAGCGTTCTACGATGTGATTAAACGAGTTCCCCACCCGCACCCAGAGCGGGGCTGGATTTCAGTCACGGGTCCTACAGAGTGGGCGGCTGTGGATGCCTGAAAAAAAACTCTCTGTGCGTAATTTCATTGCCTCTTTTGACCTGACACTTGTTTAAAATGCCCTTTATTGCACTAATAAAACCTGACAAGTTCTCAAAAATAAATCTCTGAAAATAGAGACGAAAAGGCTATGAAAAAAAAGGCAGCTTCTCCAAATTATGGAAATTCCACTTTTGGTGGGAACAAATTGCAATGACGGCATTGCTCTTCACCCCCTTAAAACTGAAACTACATTATTCATCCCTGTTACACCCCCCCCACCGCTATGATCTGGGCCCGCCGTAAACCGGAAGGCCTCGAGGACTGTTATTAACGTCTATGCTGGAGGTCTTTTCCCCTGCGCGGACGTCATAATGACCATCTTTGTGTGCTGAGGCAAATGAAGGTAGCCTCGCTCTGATGTCAGATAAAAAACTCGGTATAAATAGAATATTGTGGCACAGGAGCTGTGGCTCATATTTTCGCGATATTTAGCACTTAGACCTACACCAAGTGGAGACATTTAGAGCAACAACCTGAAGGTTTCGGCACTGACGTCAAGCCCGAGTTGGTATTTTTAGTAATAGGTCAAACGTGGTCTGTCACACTGTTCTTTTTTTGGGCTTGCAAATATAGTATTTGTACCACATACCCACCAGTAATGCAATATTTCTGGATTTGGCTGTCAAATGCTAAAACGCTATATTTTCCCCATTTAATAAAATTATTACATGGCCTGCAGACAAAAAAACTAATTTTAGTGCTAATTAAAGCAAATTTAGGACCAATCAAGCTCTGATGTTTCAGATGAACTTAAACTCTCAGGACGCCTTGCCAGGTTAGCCTATTATATATCAATAATGTCTTTAATCTAACGCAACATCCACAGTGTCTCAGTCCATCGTTCTGGTGTTACGTTCTGTAGGTGACACAAACTTCTGATACGTGTAGATGTACTGAAATGCAATTCTGATGCTCGAACACAGTAACTCCTCTATCTGCACAGATTCTCCTCTAAAGAGAGATAAACGTTTCGTACTGCGATCCTCAACAATTTTCCCCAAATGGTCAAATTCCATCAGCAACACAAAGCCAAGGTCCACTGCGTTTGAAAAAATTTGCTGAACGGGGGTTCCTACAATGGCAAAATTTGCTGAACGGGGACAGAACTGCGCTGTTCAACCGCGTTTCGGTCTGGATGCGGACTGGAGTCCGCCGGTAGGTGGTCACTGAGACAGACCCTCATAGTCACGTAATATTAGGGGTGGGGTGCCAGGGGTGGGGGGTGGCAACCCAGGATGCAATTATAGGGGGGCATTACAAAATGAAAGATAAGAGGCGACTGAAAACTAAGAGAACCAACCAAAGTGATTCTGTAGCTTGTGTTTATTGCTATACTCCCTTTTGTTAAAATGCATACTTTTAAAACAATGGCATTCCCACAGCAATGCTTCTTGGACCCCTAGTAATCTCTGAAATGCATTTTTATTTCACTCATTCGTACGCCGCGTCATAAAACATAAGCAGCTTCTCTCACTTGTAGCTGGGCTGTGAATATGATAACAACAATCTGATCGTATTTAATGGCCTAATAAAAATCTGCGGACGGCTTACTGCACCCAAATGAGGGGGACAGGCCTGACTCTCAGGAACGTTTCACTGACACGCCTGTAAACTCTTTTCCACGGGCCGAGCCACATGACAGGGAGGGTCCATAAAGGAAAAAAAATTATTTAATAATGGCATAGAGTCCCGCTGTGTGAGGGGTTAGCATGACCGGATCTCGAAACGCCTTTCAGCGGGACCTGCTTTCTCTTGGTTGGCGGCGCCCAAGGCTCGCGCGAGAGCGACGAAAGGGCCGCTGCCTGAGACGTGGTGGAGCGTAACTCTGGCAGGCGCTGGGAGGCGACGTCTCCACGTAGTGGGAGGCTAAGGTTTACCTGCGGTGCTCAGGGGGGCTTTTTCGGGGGGTCTTTTCAGATTTAACGGGTTAGTTGCGTACAGGACAGAGCATGAGTTATGAGTAATGTATTCTGGGGTCTGAAGAAAGGCACGGAGCCTTATTTTCTTGGCCTTTTTCCAGAATGATGGATAAGAAAATCCATAAATCAAAATGTCAGAGATACTAATATTGGTTGCACACATAAACTGTAGATGTTGAACTTGGCAAGGCAGGTACTCCAGGTGCAGAGATGCATGTTTTATTGAGATGTCTCCCAGAACCATCCATTCACCATTCTTTCTCTATAGTTATTTAACATCTTATGATCTATTCCCATCTATTTCTTTCTCTTAATACTTTTAACTTATTAACTTAATTTTAGTAAGTAGGAATGAAGAGACCAATCAGCCTGTGGTTCTCAAGGTCAACTGTGTTTATGGCTTCTCTGTAGCATGTGGCTATGTCATGGACTTGAGTGTGCATGTGCCCTGTGATGGACTGACATCCCATCCATGGTCTCGCCTGTCTTGTGTCCTGTGCTGCCTGGGATAGGATCCAGGCTCTGGGCTTCACCACGACCTTCTACTAGATAAGCAGCATGGAAAACGGATGAATGTAAAGTACCAGTCAAAAGTTTGGGCACGCCAAGCCACCTACAAAGGGGAGTGATTATGTCGCATCACATGACCTGTCCACCTGACTTAAGCCCAGTAGAAACGGTTTTGGAGGAGTTTGACCAGAGAGTGAAGAAGAAGCGGCCAGTTAGAGCTCAGCATATATGTGGGGCTGCCTTCAGGACGGCTGGAAAAGCATCCCAGGAGGCCACTTTGTGGAACTGGCATAGAGGAGACAGTAGGGTCAGCCAGTCCCTGGAGTAATTGAGGTTTAGAGCCTTGCTGAAGGGCCCAATGGTGGAATCACTCTGCCAACCACGGGATTTGAACCAGAAACCTTCTGAGCTGCCCAACCCCCCAAGCAACTTTATTGGCCAGTGCATAATTCCATATTATTTCATAGTTTTGATGTCTTTATAATTATGCTACAATGGAGAAAATATTATAAACCTTTCTATGGGCGGTAGTGTCCAGACTTTTCACTGGTACCGTATTTGCATACAGGTAAAGATATTGTATATATAACGTCACAGGCTATTACTGGATAAAAGGTCAGGGATGATGCATGGGTGGAAACACAGGTCTCTTCCCCTGCTAGGCTGGAAAGGGGAAACAAAGACACAAAAAGACACCAAATGATGAACGCCAGTGCTACACAGCTGACTTATTTAAAGTTATACAGTATGACTGTATAACTGTCTCATGGCAGTGTCATGCTAGGAAAGTGTGACTTTTTTAAGGGAAGGCGTGACTTGACAGGTATCACACAGGCCTTATTGACCCCACCCAGAAAAATGAGACACCCGCAGTGGGGGCTGGTGGGCTACGAACCACGTGATCCTCCCTGCGTTGGGTCAGGTGCCCATTGCCCATCAGCACCTGGAAGATTATGAACAGCGCAAGATGTATGTGTGGTGCGAGGAACAGGGAGAACCGTCTGTAGCCGTCCCTGGGAAGTCACATGACACTGAACACACCGCATAATTCATCGCCATTGGACGTTCTAGTCCGGGCGACGCGTCGTCTTGAAGTCCTCTGTGTCTCCACGAGCACCCGCAGGCTGGGGTGATTCTAGGATTTTTTTTTTTTTACGGTGGGAGGCTTAAGAGAAATCGTAACTCATACAGAGTGGCCAGCCTAATCATTAGCCAATGATGTGTTTTGAATTGGTGAGTGTCAGAGGAGGAGGTACTCCAGCAGGCCAATGAGCTTTCAGCTGGGCCCAGTGGCCCCGCCCCTGTATACACCCCAGCCCACAGGCTTTGACGCCCTTCGCAGAGGAGTTGCGTGGATCCGTATCCATACAGGCATCCAGTTTGTTTTCTTTTTTAGCTTGGCAATTTAGTGCCTATTACCGTATCATACCAAAAACCTCCTTTTAAAGGTACACCACAAAAACCCTTGCAAAATATTGAGTAAGCTATTTATCATGTATTATACAGCCACGAAACAGGAATATTGCCAAACCTGGTAAATACCAAACTGGGCAGGTAGCCTGCAATTACTGAGTTCACTACCCCATTGAAACAGTGAGCTTCCTAATTTGAGCATGGCCTCGCTAAGCATTGCCAAAGCATGATAAATAAATAAGCAGGCGCGTATGGCTGGCTGGAAAATCCCCGTGCCACGTTCGCGGGGGAGTGGGTGACCCTGGCAGACCCTCCCCCCCTACCCTACATCCGTGTTTCCACATGGCCGCTTCATACGTGGCCAAATGAAGGTGGCAAAGGATGACAGGAGAGGCCTGAAGGGGATCGGGGGGCTGGCTGAAGAGGTCTTTCACTCAGGGCCATCGGCCCCACCTAGGTGAGGCCAGAGGGTGCAGATACAGAAGCCCTGAGCTCCTATAACAGGCTAGCTGAAGACTGTGAGGTCATTAATGTGAAGTCATTATGGGTTACGTCGTCCCCCAAGCAACCAATACATGTCAAGGTTGGAGGCTGTGCTACACATGGGCCAGGCCCTACTGTAACAGATTAGCTTTTTTCAAAACTGAAAAAGACGTTTTAGAAGGGCTTTAGTGTTATCGATCCATCTAGGTTGCTCTGTTAGGAGTTGCCCAGTTTCGGAGATGTCCTCATGATAATCCATGGACTTTTGTAGTGAGCAGTTTAATGTAGGAAATATTTTCTTCTGCTGAACTCCACACCAGTCATATCACTATGCAGAAGATAGGAGCAAGAGCACCCCAGTGTGATTGGTGTGTGGAGTTCAGTAGCAGTTCCAGCAGAACAACCGTGATGGATTGACAGCACTAAAGCCCCTGTATAATATATATATATTTTCAATTTTGGCATGAACTGCCCCTTTAACATAAGAATACCCAGAGAATTATCCTCAAAAGGCAAACCAAGGAATCTTAGTCTGGTTCACAAGAAGTGGAGCCCATCTCTCTTCCCCAGGCAGTACACTTTGATCTTAAGGACCTGTAAGTAATTTATTTAACATATTATTAATCCAGTTACTGTATGAATGGCCGGATAAAATGCCGTTAAAATGCTGAAATAGTGAAACTAAAAAACTAACATTCAACTTCTTTTACTTCAGCAAACATTGACGTGGGGGAACATCACTGCTAGCTAGCAACGCTGACACTGTCTGCTAATAAAGTTAGCATAACTAGCTAACAAAGCTAACACCACTAGCTAACGATGCTTACACTGTCTGATAACAAAGCTAGCATCACTAGCTAACAAAGCTAACACTGTTAGCTAACAAAGCTAACACTGTTAGCTAACAAAGCTGACAGCCAAAACTGTGGAGTTCACAGTTTAATACTGGAGACAAAGGCTCAGCTACAAGTTCTGTATAGTATGGCTTATTGCACCCTCAGGGGCAAAAAGATGACGCCCCCTTCGATCCTCTCTTTCCCATGGGGTTGCTGTGCGTGCCAAACTGGAAGAGAGTTTGTATCAGATTCTAATTTTAAAATGCTCTTATTCAGCTCTTCTGTATTGTTGTGGGCCAGTTTTGGCCACCTGTTAGCAATTAGGATACCATATGCAGGAGCAGGGTTAGTGCCATTTTCTGGTGATGGGGTTTTCGGGGACCTAAAGAAGCACAGCTGGGGTCTAAGCAGTAATTGGCACAGAAACCTGGCCAGCAGGTGTCGCTACACTTGGCAGGTGAAATGTGGCTACCAGTTACCCAGAGGACATAATAATCAATTCAACACACCGAGCTGAAAACTAGTCTTTTCGTCAAAGCTGACAATCTAACTTATCAGTGTAACTGCCATATACTTTAAATCAGGGTCCTCAAGGGCCAAGCACTGCTGATTTTCCAGCCTTCCTTTCCCTGTGAGTCAGGTGTGAAACCTCGGTGGTCAATCAGAATCAGTAATTATTAAACTAACGACCTGGGAGAACTGAAAACGCGGCCTGGATTTGTAATTGAGGGCCAGATTTGAAGAGCCCTGATATGCACCTTAGTTATATGTACGAGATTTCAGGAAGTGTCACGTTTCTCGCCAAGTCAGCAATTCTACCTTGCCTGGGAAACCTTTGCGGACAGGTGTACCTGTCAAGTGAAAACTGAGTCAGAGTCTGAAGAAAAAAGCGCTTGGTGATACGACGGAGCCCGCCCAAATCCTCGAGGAACGGGTCTTTTAAAATGCAGTGTGTGGAGGACGGAGACTGTGAGAGGCGCTCAGCGTTCCTGCCGCTTCAGCTGGAGGTAGAACATGGCTCAACCCTGGATTTCGGTCCCAGAAACCCGCGGTCGAAATTACTGGGCGAAAAAACAGCCCAGTCATATTTTATTCTGGGGGGGGGGGGGCACGTCTGTGATTTACCGTAGGCATGGCGCGGCCTACCTGCTCTGAGTGGATTCATTCATCTGCAGCAAACCACACGACCTCATACGCCTCTCTAATTTCCTGCGCGGGAAAGCAAACGATGGCGGAGCGACGCGTTGGGTTCCGTAATCTCTCAGTAGCCGGTGTGGAACCAACTGGAAGCCTTGACTCCTTCAAATTACGCTATTTAACACCCGGTGGAAATGTCCTAGAAACCACACCCTTACCAGAACAACAAATGATGTTCATTGAAATCACAATTTAACATCCCTTTCCCCTGTAAAATAGATATAATATGAAAGACAGACAGACAGACAGATAAACAGATAGATAGATAGATAGATAGATAGATAGATAGATAGATAGATAGATAGATAGATAGACAGATAGATAGAGCTGAGGTGGCCATTCCATCTCCACAGCAAACTTTTAATTTCCTTCCATGCTGTATCGGGACAAACATAATGGCTACGAGGCACGGATGGCATTCACCAAAAAACAGGGGTGTTCAAAATTGGTGCTGAAATTTTACGCTCGTCTATGACTTGTTTGCCAACAGGATCACAGCCTTCTTTCCGTGTTCCCGTCCAGACTCATTCATGTTCTTAATCTGACAGGCATCAATCACGGTGCGATTGAATTTAAAGGTTCCCCCACAGCAAACGAGTCCTGGGGACTGTGACCTAACTGCAGCCTGCTGATGGGTGAGTCTACAGACACGGGGGGGGAGTCCAGGTGAAAATCACTGCAATCGTGGGCTTCAGCCGGAACAGCAAGGGTGGTACCCCCTCCCCAAACTCTCTACCTTGGAACACTCCTTGATCTTCTGCGGGCTCCTGGATTCTGTCGGAACTGAGAAATTGAACTCATTACAGGTTAACCACAGCTCACTAAGGGTGACTCATTATGGTCTGAGGGCACCTCAGCGTAAAAGACATAGTATGGCAAAAAAAAAAAAATGACCTTGCTTGGGCAATTAATTTCACATTAACCTTTCTCCCCCCAGTGTAAATACCATGTCATGCCTTTTCATATTTGCCTGAATTGGAAAATGTGAGAAGTGAAGCAACAAACTAATTTGAATGCTCAATAGTTTTAGAATCAAGAAAAAGACCACTGCCTTCCAACTGGGGGTTTTTAAATATATGAATTCGGAGCTCTGCATCGTTACTTTGTTGATTCTGGCAAACTTCAATTTCACTCAGAGTGCACGCTGAAAGACTGCCTGCTTTAAATACATATCTGCTTTTATTACTCACTAGAATAAGCATCCATTCACCATGTGTGGGATCTGGGTGACCGTCGCTGCAATGCAATGAAATGTGAACGGATTATGATGCGTGAAAGATCCCGTGGATGTAACGTATTTTCTTAAGGTAAGTAAATGGGCAAGGGGCTTCTCCTCCATCCAGATTAAAGCGTCCGTCTTCCAGTGGCGACTCGAGTGACGTTTTCAGGTACCCGCTTCAAAAACGTGGCACCGACCGCGCAGCCAATCCTGAATATGGCATGACTGGGCGCCGGGCTGAGTGTTCCCCCTAGGGGGCTTTCAAAAGCGGAAAGGTGCCACGTCGCAGTTCAGCAAAAAAATAAAAAACAACAGTCAGTTTTGCGAGGGCGCAGGCCAGCTGGGAGGGCCAGGTTGCTGTGCGGTAAAGAGGCGGAGTCCGACTGACAGGGGTTGCCGGCTCGACGTGAGTCTGCAACAGGTCTTGTGTGAGCATCGGTACCCAACAAAAATAATAAATTCTCCCTTCCTTCCTCTGTGAGAACTTGCGGCTTTTGTCTGCCACAGAGTAAACACCACATCTGCTTCCAAAATAAGATCACAGCGTGGTGAGCCCTTCATCAGTTTCAGCTTCCTATACTAATAACCCAATATTTTCCACCCCTAAGCCAGACAAAGTCACTACCTACAGTACGCAGTCAGTGATCTTTTTGGTCCTGGCTGTAACGTGAGGCTGATGCGATTACAGTGGTCATGTAACCACGCATCATGACCTGTCCCTGGCTCAGACACAGCAGCGTTGATTGAACAGGGTGTGGCAACCATAAGTTGCTGTACAGGGCTACTGTACAAACAGTGCTGCAAAAAATTGTCTCACGATAAAAAGTCTCATGATAACCAACAAGACAGCAACAGAGCCCTTCATTTGCTATTCCCTTGCATTTTAGAAACAGTGTATTCTATATTAGTGCGTTTTATAGTCCTAAAAATATGCCAGACAGATGGATATCTCTCAGTACTAAATGACAAATGGTGTTAAGCATTACAGTAATAACCAGGTCTACAGATAAATCAGTACTGCGCTTATCTGTGTAGCCCCTTAACATTATTTTGCTATCTTAATGAATTCACAGAAAGCACAGTTGGATCTTTTAAGAGTTACTCCACTACAAAGAGCTGGACATTGGAAATGCTAGGGGAAAAATGAGCGTGATCTCAACGGACATTCTTTCAAGGAAGTTCTGAAGGCCTGACCCGAATGAAAAAGCCCATTCAGAGAACTGATAAATCCACACTGACTCCATTTGGCAGGATCGGGTTCGAAGGGGGAGGGGAAATGTGTTGCATAAGATTTATGAAATACACGATGAAGTGAAACACTGCAGCTTTACTGAGTAGATGTTGGCTCGCATCCCCGGTAGCACATTCTTATCGTGCGGAGTCGACCTCGCAATCAGACCCAAGGATATCAGCATTTATGGAGTTTCAGGTGGCTCACGGGAATGGGGTGGCGCAAAAAAGGCGAGATCTACTTTTGTGGGGTTTGCCGAAGGAAGTGACAGAGCGAGATAGCGGTCGAAAAATTACAACAAAAAAAAAAACCGGAGACCGCTGGTGCATTGGCACTCTTACTTGATAAATTTGTTCAAAGTGCGTGCAGGTTCCGCTTCAGGTGTTGAAAACATTTCACAGGGGAAGCTCACAGCTCCAGACGGATAGATGTCTAAACCAGAGACCGTATGGTGTAGGAGGGCCAGAGGAAGGGCAGGTGAAGTACCTCTGGGAGCTAGCTAACCGGGCACTATATACACAGTGGGTATAGAAGATAAAACGTTTTTATTTTGTTGATGAAGTGAAGCCTTTCTACATTAGTGATTATCTTCTATACCCAAATTTAACATATGGGCTAACTTTAAATACAGTACTTTCCTTTATCTTTTTACTGGTTAGCTGTGCAAAACACCCAAAGGCCATCACAGCGGCAATTAAAGTTGATTCCTTGAAGCAGGTCTTTCACAGAACGCAGGTGGTTCTCTGGCATAAAAAACCACACGCGTTTGTTTGAGCGCAACTTTTTTTTGGTACTTTGGATCAATAAACCACGATCTGTCACAGTTTCGGCCTTCAGCCTGTCCCCAGCAGCTACACCTGAACCCACCCCATGCCGATTCCACAGGCAGGCATCCCCGAAAAAGATCCGGCATCAATCGAAGCGGCAACAAAATCTCCCGGCGTGGCACGCTGCATACTTTCGTGAATTTTGAAGAACTCCCATAAAAAAGCGGAAGTGTGAAGCGTGCAGTTTTTTTTTTCTTCTTCTTCTTTCTGCAGCTTGATTCTGCTCAAATTATTTCCAGATTGCATACTCTTGCATGTGTAACTGGGACCTCCTAACACCTATCTGCTGCCCCCCACTGGCCAGATCTGTCACTGCGTGTCACCGCTTCCACCTTGACTCCGGCCGCAGACTCGTTCATAGTCACCTCCTGAATGAACCTACAGCTATGTTTCTGATTACTCTTCTGCACTGAACTCTTACTGGTAATGCACGGATGCATGCCACTCCTTAAGATACCAGAATTCCAGAACATTAAATGGGAAACACAGAATAATTAATCAATATGATGGCCCAACATACCACCAGTTTTTTTCCCCCAACGCGACACTAATGGATAACAGAACCTCTCCACATTGAGGCGTCCTCCTGTCATAAAAACCCATGGGTCTAAAAAAAGCTCTTCTGATGGAGTTCTCGCTAATTAGGAAATCAGAGCAAAAGTCGTCAGCTTCTCCAGCTGTTAGTGTTATTCTTAACGAAGAGACGATATAAAATTCACAAGACACAAATTGTTCTTGGCAAGGGATGAGATCTCGACACGGTATTGCAGCATTTTTTCTTAGTTTAAATTGCACGTATAAAAACTGTGACGGCCTAATTGAACCGCCGATGACGACCACAGTCACAAGCTCAATATTTTTCGGGAAAAGTGCTCAGAGAGCAACTTTCTGAACGTGCGCCAGCATAAGTTGGATCATGCCTAACCCCCACCTCTCTGCCATGATAACTGGCATAGTCATCCAACAATATTAAAACTAATCAATGCGTTCCACCTTTTAACGCCCTCCTCTCGTTCCCCCCCTCCCACCCCCAACCAGATGTAAGCTGCTTATCTGAGAGCCCTGAATGACAGAAGCGGGGGTTGAATTAGTCATGTATCAGAATCTAAACATATGGCCAGGAAAACGTGGCACTGTGTCTGAGCCGGAATCTCCAAAGCAAACAATGTCACCCACCCCCCCCCCCACCAAACTCCCC
>JAODLC010000045.1:9892686-9911110 GCA_026781145.1 Hippopotamyrus pictus | reverse complement strand
CATGCCCCATTTTTATTCCCCCCCCCCCCCCCCCTTAAATTGTGGGGGATTGATTCTGAGGTTTCTCAGACTAGCGAAGGACTCCATAACTTTGCTACAGATGTTCGCTATCGATTTTCCGCAGATCTGCCGGGGAAGAGCTCTGACTTACGGCCATGTGACTCCACGCCTCCGATTCCCATCGCTCGGTGCAGCGTCGAAACGTGAAAGTATGCAGCGAGTGGCCATGGCACAGTCTTTGTACGGTCTAATCCTGTTTTATGCGTAACTGTCTTAATTTCCACATGTAAAGGAAGACTTGTGTGTCAATCGTCCTTCCATTTACATTTTTTATGAACAGCTTATTCAATCAAGCTTGTGCTCTATCCAGTGAGATTTTGATGGGTTTTTACTGGTCAATGTGGAGATGTCAATTTGTGGGCTCCCAGCATCCTGCAAACCATCATCGCACTGACAGGCAGCCTAAAGGGGGGGGTATGACTTTCTGGGGGAGGGTCACGGCCTCAAACCCATTATGTCTCAAAACGAACTTGTGATTCATTCTGCAGTGGAGTGAACGATTGACTCCCCCCAGCGGTTACATAAAGTGTAAAATCTGTCTTGCTTTTCTCGTTCTGCGAGGTAGGGTTTGAGTGGCTCTGGTGTGTATGCGTGTGTCGGGGGAGGGGGGGCGCTTGTGGAAGAAAGGATTGTTTTACTTCATACCAGCCAATCAGCTATGGGACTGTTTGTACTACTGAAAAGACCAACGCATCCTGTTTCTGACAGATCTCAGCGATAAGGGTCCCAAAAAAAGAAAACGAAAGAGCAAGGAGCTCTCTTGAGGATTGCTAGCTTGAGGTTGCCATCACACAGTAAATGTGCTCCCCCTGGTGGTGTTAATTCACTCAAAAAAGCTCTTCACAAGCATGGTGAAGTTTTTTTTTTTTTTTTTTTTTTTTCCTCTTATGGGTTCTCAGTGGTGGAGCACAGTGCAGTTTACCCAAGTTGAAGATGTAATTGGGGGGAAAAAAAAAAATAAAAAATTGAGCCTGGAGATAGTCAAACAGTATAGCAGATGGGTTCATGGATGGGTTGGCCTTAGGTGTGGGGCATTGACGGGGTCTTTATTGTTTGGCAGGCCCTCGCCCAGTGGTGTTCCTACAGCATGGGCTGCTGGCAGCCGGGAGTAACTGGGTGACCAGCCTGCCCAATAACAGCCTGGGCTTCTTCCTCGCCGACGCTGGTTATGACGTGTGGATCGGGAACAGTCGTGGGAACACCTGGTCCAGAAGCCACATCAGACTCAGCCCAGACCAGGACGAGTACTGGAAGTTCAGGTAGTGTGGTCCTTCTGCAGAATCTTAACCTGCTCTAGTGAAATAACCAGCCATAAGTAGGGGTATTATTGAGGAGCATATTTACAATACGGGGGGAGTTCTTCATTGGTTTAAATGATGTTCCTAATCATTTGAATTGGATCTTTCCAATACTGTATGATAAAGAAGCCTGGTCTCGTCTCAAAAACGTCAAAAAAAGGATTGAGATGAGTTTTGGCTGTCCTGCTCTTCGATTTTAAAATTTCAAATCAACTAATCAGCTAAATGGAAATGCATAAACGAGTGTAGATGAAATTAAATGGAAGTGCATGTTTTTTTTTCTTTTTCATTTTTAGCTATGATGAGATGGCCAAGAAGGACCTTCCAGCAGTGGTGAATTTCATCATAAAGACCACCAGCCAGGAGCAGATCTTCTATGTGGGTCATTCCCAGGGTACCACCCTTGGTAAGACTTACCTATGTAGTAATTAGATACATGATAAACCCAGCAGCTCTAGCCTTCTTGCTATAGTGGGCGAAAGAAGAACTTCCAGAGAGCCAACACAGACCATTATCTTTTTGCGTCCTGGACAACACACTGCTAGAAGACCGTACCAGACTGCTAATGTGTGACAGATGTTGTATGTTGTTCTTGGATTCATGTTTTGAATAGGGATTCATGTCCCTATTTTCTTTTTCTTCCTAGCCTTCATTGCATTTTCCACCATGCCTGAACTAGCGAGCAGAATAAAGATGTTCTTCGCTCTGGCCCCAGTAGCCACAGTGAAATATGCACAAAGCCCAATGGTCAAGTTGTCCATTTTCCCCGATTTCCTTATTTGGGTGAGTGCCACCAGCTGTTTGTTGGCTTGAATGTTGGCCACAGGCTTTTCTCCTGTTTGGGAATTAATCTGTGACAATACTTTAATTAGAATAACATGGAATAACAAGAAACCCATAGAGTAGGACTTAAAAAAAAAACCCGATCCGAAAGGTGATGGTTTGAAATGCTAGGAGCAGATGCTATGACAGTTATTCACTTTTGGTCCTATGCTGAACTGGCAAACTAAAACCCCGCATCTTAATCCACAGGACTTTTTCGGAAGGAAGGACTTTCTTCCACAGAATGAGATTATCAAGTGGTTTGCCACCAAGCTGTGTAGCCGGAAACCCATTTCCGCCCTGTGTGGAAATATCTTCTTTGTTCTTTGTGGTTTTGATGAGAAGAACCTGAATATGGTACAGTCCGTCTTTCTATCATTAATCCTCATGGTTGACACCATTTTTCCTTAATTGCACTGTCCATTTGGTCTCAATATCTGTACTGTACTTGCAAGGAATCTGTGTCTTTCATCGGGAGGGGACACCAGCGATACAGACACCATTTTTTCCTCTATCCTGTAAATGGCAGTCGTTAGATGCCTATGTGAGAATGTTTAGCTAAAAGCACATCAATGATGCCCTAAGCTACCAATCTTCACTTTTGTCCCACTCTCCAGACCCGTATCCCTGTGTATACCACCCACTGCCCAGCTGGGACGTCTGTACAGAACATGGTCCACTGGTCGCAGGTACTGGAAACCAAAATCTCGCCTGATCGGATGGATGCGTGGAAGGGAAGCCAGTTATAGGACCTACGTGTGCATGTATCATTGACCTAAGCACTGCCATTTTAAATCAAATCCACTATGCATATGTTCTAAAATTAATATGTACAGGTGCCCCTCAACCGATGATGAGGTTAAGTTCCAATGAACCATCATACTCATGTGGAAAATATTGTCGAATATGATAATCAAATGCCTACTGTCACCGAATATGATAAATTAATTATTACTATAACCAACTAAATGCCGGCAATTTAAAAGTAAATAAACAAGCTTATTTGGTTAAACACGGAAAAAAAACACCATTCGATGCATCAGTAAACACTGAGGTGTTTACGCTCACGGTCGCCACAGAGACTGGAAGCGCGGCTTCCTGGATTCTGCCGTCGCCCGGTGTCAGTAGAAAGTATCGTACAGCCTATCGCTATCCGGGACGCTAGCCTGGGAACAGATTAAAAATCAAAGTCGACTACTGAATGAGCGTCGCTATCGTAAATCGTACCCTTGTTAAACAAGGAGCATCTGTATGTGGAGGGGAAAATACTGAGGAATTTTAGTAGGAGACAGAAATGGTAGACGATGTATGATTTAAGACGAAGTAAGACGTCGCTGTAATGAGGCAGCCCAAACTGCTCACCTCCTGAGCGCACTGCTGGGATTAAGCTCACAGCTGCAGCCCAATTTATTAATCAGCCTCGTGGGCTCCGTCTCCTCAGTGCTCACACGCTAAAGCCCAAGACGGGAGCCTTTGATCTCCTCTCCCCCTCGCCTGAGCCGTCACGGCTGTGAAGCAAGCTGAGGACGGACCCCTATTTCACGCGAACCCTGAAGAAAGGCGTCATCACTAATGCACTTTTACTTTGCGACGCGACAGATGCCTGTTTATTGGAAAACCGAAACTACAAATCATTCTTTCAAGCAAGCTGATTTCCCACCCCCCAGCCCCCCTTATTTCTGTAAATACAGGCACTAACGAAAGCGAACCAGCTATTGTGTGGGTGGGGTCACGGCCAGATTCTGGATTTGTGCATCAAAACCTTTTGTAGTGAGTTGGGAGCCTATCACAGGAAGCAGTAATGTATCTTTTTTTTTTTTTTTTTTTTAAATTCCCTGCCGCAGGCTGTGCATCATGGGAAGCTGATGGCCTATGATTATGGGAGATGTGGAAATATGGCTCATTACAATCAGGTAAGGCTCGCATGGGGCTGTTCATAGTCTCGCGTCTACATGACATTTTCTCTGTGCTGCATTCGGAACAGTGAATGGGAGGAATAAACCTCGCTGTCCATTTGCCGGTGCCTCTGTCTTCTCAGGCTGGGTCTGCGACTTTCACCTTACACCACTGAGGTCAATTATTGTACATTGGGGGTTTAAGTGGGACACCGTCATCCTTCTGATAGTGCTCTTAGCGGGATGTATCTATTTCGCAGGTGCATTTTAGCAAAACGGCTTCTAATTTTAAAACCCTGTACTCGTTTATATACCGTCCGCAGCTGTGAGAAGACATCTAACCTGAGCCGCTCTGGTGAACAGGCCTTGGCTTGTTCCTCAGGCCGAGTCACTGAACTGGTCCTCCACCTGGTCAACCCAGGCCTCATTGCTCCTGGCTCAGATCCGGAACCCCAATTTCCAGTATAAACTGCACTTGACCATATTAACAGGTTGAGTTCACCTGCTGTGGACTGTTGCATAATCTATTTGATTGGAAGATGCTTTTGTCTATAGTGACTATAAATTTGTAGGTATTAGAACAGCATCAGCACCCCCCCACCCCCACCCAAGGCCTTATAATTGTAGCCTTTCAGGTTGGAATCCGGGTCTCAGCCCTTTAATATAGAGAGATCCTATCGGTATTGGCTGATAATCATTGAAAATCAAGATATTGACATCGTTCCGATGGCGGCAGCAGCAGAACTAAAGATACAGCTAATAAAATAAGGGGATGATGTCATTGGGCGATCAGCCACTTTCTAAAGTAGAGGACGGGGGATTTTGTCACTCATTCACCGCTTATCAGTACCGGATTGAGTCATATTTATAATTCATTATTAAATTGCTAGGCAAGTGGCTCAGAGGTTAGCCAATGTGGTTCATCAGTATCGGTGTCCTCAAACTTGTGAAAACGTACTCAAAACTATCTAATATTTTTCAACGTTGCTGCGCCGCTACTTTTCTAAAGAGTCTCTGTCCTGCCTTGCAGACGACCCCACCTCTGTACCACGTGCGGGACTTGACGGTGCCCACGGCAGTGTGGTACGGAGGCCAGGACATGCTGGCCGATCCCAGAGACGTGGCCTTGCTGCTCCCTCAGATTCCCAAGCTCGTTTACCAGAAGCGAGTCCAGCACTGGGAGCACCTGGACTTCATCTGGGGTCTGGACGCCCCCCAGGAGATGTTCGGCGACATGCTGAAGCTGATGAGGCAGCAGGCGTGAGCCGCCTGATGCTGGTCGGCGCAGCCGCTCGTGACTAGCGTCTAGCTTCTGGGAAGAGCACAGGTGCAATCAATTCAATTAGGTTTTTATTTCTTGCAGACCAAGTTCAGAGTTCAGCCCGAAAGCAGTGTTGTGAAATGCTGTGCAATGTGGTTCGTGAATGTGGTACAGCAACGTGCCACCGTACCCGCGATCTCTCCGGGGATTCGTTTTTTTTTTTTTTTTTTTTTTTTTTAAGCTACCAAACTTTCATTTCCATCCCCCTGTTCGCTTTCAGTTCTCTGACCAAAAACTTGAGCACATAAGCAAGTTTAGCGGGAGCAGACCCTAGCAGTCACAGAAAGACGATGGATATTCATCTATTAAGTGGTTTTAACTCAGGAAATCCATTGGATTCATGTGATCGCAGGAATGTATTTCTTATTATCTCTTGTATCTGTATCTCTTATTGTTTGACCTTTTAGACATTTTATACTAACCATTTGTCAGATTTTCTTCCATAACTGCATTGTTCTTCAGGCTGCTTCCCTCCCCCTTTTTGCTGAAGACAAACTACTGTGTGCGTTTTTTTTTTTTTTTTTTTTGCATTAACTCTTCATTTTTGGCGTTAACACCCTCTCGCCGTTTGAATCATTACAATTAACTGAGGGTGACAATTCAACACATACTGTCATCACTTCACACCCCCAGCGCTGTGGGTGAAAACCAGTCTGCAATCCTCCGTTACTTCGCATGTTCATTTTTATTTTTTTCCCCCTCACTCACCCAAAGTACATACAGTTCTGCCTTAAGATCACCTATGTGCCTGATAATGTGCGCCCCCTGGTGGACTGACTCCCCACTGGTGGTGCTTCCTGCCTTATGGTGCTGTATTGTTACAGTGCAGATAGGATAAATCACTGGAAAAATAACAGATGGATGTTTAGTCATTCTAGGACGCAGTGTGGTTGACTAGCGTTTCTCACCAAAGCCTTCTGCCTTGAACATTATGGTTTGTGTTTAATTCATTTCATGTAGTTGAGACACAGCAACTGTAAATAACACTGACTGAACTGTGGTCCTGAATTAAACTGTATGATTTTAAAAGCCCAGCAGTATGAGATTCTTTTGGTTTCCACTGTACCAAGGAATGCTTCCTGCCACAGGACATTTATGTACCACAATATTACTAAACCACTACCAGATGCTGCCATTGCAGATAAGGCTTGAGTGTTTCAGTTTATTAACTTCATTGGCCACAAGTTGAAAATAAACCCCTTTTTTTTGCATTTGACACCTGCACGTAACATTACATCGATACAGAATAGACGCAGTCGCAGGCATATTGCATGAAAAAAAGTTTCATATTTGACACATTTGAAATAAGCTGTTGATCATTCTCAAGCTGAATAGGAAAGGCTTGGAAACTGCAAAATAAAATGCTGTCTGATAGCAACAGGACATGTGTAACAGTTGGCTAAAAAATGGTGTTAAAACTTTAGAACAGTGATACAAGCCTTTTTCCAAGACATATGCCAAGCAAAATATCACAAACGAAGCTGGTTTGGTAATGCAACCACCAACGATTACATCAGAGGGAATGTTCTCCCTGTGCTCCACGCACAGCAAATGTGAATTTTTCCTGACAGCTTGATAGGACAGACTTGCCGATTTATAGCAAGTTTATCACTCAATATGATTTTTTCAGCATTTGTACAATCTTTGTAAATTTCAGTCTCTGGGCAATATGCAGTGGAGTCTCATTATCCTGAAAAAAAAATGAATTTGATGACAGTGGACATTAACAAACATTGGATTCCTGTATCGTACTTTAGAGGAAAAAAACTGATGAGCTTACTTGGTTTCTTATTGAAGGATCAGCATTTTTCTGCAGTAATAATGGAATAAGGCGGTCGCTTTTTCTCTGACAGGCATAATGAAGTCCAGTGTTTCCTTTCTGCAAAGTGCAAAGAAAGCCAACAATTTCAGGTATTTTGGCAACTTGCCCATTCTTGTTTTAGCTTTCCTATTAAATTCTGCAGAACGTGTGCCCTCTTCTCACCTTGTGTGCCTTTGAGTACAACGGTGATGCCCAAACCATATTGTATAAAATGAAAATGATGTACTTACGCAATCTACGCCATTAATGTCTACATTCGTGTTTAAAATCAGCTTCATCAGAGTCGCATTCTTGTTTCGCTTTTCCATCTGTTTAAAGGTAGTTTTAAGGAGGCTATATGTCATACAATACTGAACAAAATATTTTACCATATCTTGATTGTGTATTAGCAAAATGGTAGTGATAGCCAAATGATTTTTTGACCCAACTAGATGGCGCTCTTGATTTGCATTTGGGTATGCATTAAGCCCTTTTTTGAACAGAGAGCTCCATCTAGTGGTGTCACAAAATACAGCAAATGGTTCGTGAAGCTTCATTTGGCCATCACTAGCAAATGGTAAACCCTACACACAGATTTTGCCACCCAAAAAAAGTTTTTTTCTTTTTTTTTAACATTACAGACAGAACAGTTACGTCTCCGTACCATTATGAGGTATCCAATCAGCATGACGGGCATCAGAATTACAATTATCAAATAATCCAAGAAAGAAAATGTGTGCCGAGCAGCATAGTGCAAACATGTCCTGTGCTTCTGCAGATAGAAGAGACATAGCACGACATGCATTAGTGAAAATGCACTATAACGTAAAACACTGCCTTAAATAAAACTGCATTTATTCCACTATGACACACACTCATACATCTTCCATGCTGACAAGCTATTGCGCACAATTACATGTTTAGTATACAAAGAGAGCACTATGTATATTCTCAGTTAGAAATATGGCTTACTTTTTGGTACCATGGTTGCCATGGTGACCTTAGTTTTGTGCTTCATGCAAATAACAATGCAATTTACAGTAAATATTTTTTAGCAGATATGTTGTAGTCTAGACAGATGAGTGTCCAGTATTGGCCTGCATTCCGCATTATCTAGAAGTAACTTGGATTTAACCATAGATCTCTGATACCAGGACAAACCAAAGCATCTCATAGTCTATTCAAGAGGCCTCCCACTCAACTGATGAAACAATTCATGCAACTCATCTGTTTCAAAGGCACAGTGTGTTGATTTCAAACATCAGACATTCAGCCCTCTTGTGCCGCACCTTGTTTCGTATTTCCACATCTGCATTTTGATCAAGAAGATACTTGACCGTCTTGACATTTCCCCGCTTGCAGGCGGCTATTATGGGTGTATCTCCAAACAAGTCATCTTGAACATTTAAATTCCTGGGATCTGCGTTCATCAGTTGAGCAACTCTACGGATGTCATCCTCATACGCAGCTTGGCACATTGGCTAAAGTCAATACAACGCAAATAGTTAGTAAATACGATTTTCACACCAAAACAAAAAAGATATCCATCAATCCATTTTCCATACCCGCTTGTTCTATGTAGGGTACTGGCTTAGAGCCTATCCCGTAAGATATTGGCACAAGGCAGAGAATAACAGGATCCATCATTCAATAATAAAAAGATGTCATTGAAATATTTCCCTTTTGTGTGCATAGGCTGCAAACATATTTAACTCTCTTTTTATTTTATTTCCAAATATCAGCCAAGGAAAAGCAGGATGAAAGATTTTTAAGATGCTGTCTAACCAGTCTGGTCACACATGTGACTATCAGATATGTCTATGTCCACCTACTGTCTGTACAAAAAAATCTAACACTTAATTGTTCTAAATAACATTTTCCTAATACAATACTATGTACAATTGGGTCACAACAACATTACTGTACATTATAGTAAGAACTATGTAGTATAATCATTTGTGTGTGGTTGACTAATTGGCCACAGATGTTCAGCGCTAGCTTTCAAAATTAGTTTAAATTTTATTTTAAATTAATTTCAGTTTTAATTAGCTTTTCTTAATGAATGAAAGCTGGTGACCATTCCTGCTATAATCTAATTCAATAATGTTTTGCCAACATCTTTAAAATGAATCAATTACTTTTAACATTGTCGCAGTACGACAAAATTATCTGAACAGTATCAAGTTGTACCGAAACAAATGTTTTGAATACAGGCCTACTTAATTTGGATAGGTACTTATATTGTAGAGAAACCCTGTAATCACAGCAAAGCACGTACGTTTTCACTAACTATCCTATTAAATAATTAATATAACTCCGTACCTCTGAGTACAAAATACCCATATCTCTGCAGCTCTTCCTCTGGTCAGCGTCGGTTGTCCGTTCACAATATACCTATGTGTCTTTCTTATTTCGTCCCGCTATAAATTGACTGCACGCTATAGGCTATAATCGATCCACTAATCGTTTTCCGATCAGTAGCGACTGAATGAAGCTTATCTTCTGCAAAGGTATGTTTAACCAGGTACCATCTGCCCAACATGTGGCCACCAACCTCCAGGCGACGCGATTTCGTAAAGGTAAGCCGGAAGTGACGCAGGCGGCATCCATCCGTGCCAGGTAAGGTTGCTTAAGGTTGTACCGTGGAGGTGAGGTTATCGTTGCATCTAGCGTGATACTCATGCTTTCAGCCTCTCACGCTCACGCAATAAATCTCACGGCAAATCTGTATTATTCCATTATAAACTAAAATTAGCTACATCAAAAGAGCTGGGACAGTTTGCATACCCTACACACTATTTACAAGGTGATAAAGCTGTTGTATGCGTGTGCACGTGTGTGCAGACTTGTCTCGAATTGAAAATCTCACTCCAACCATAGGGCAGACCAAAGTTGGCAACCCTGTGCATATCAGGATGGTGAGGTTATCGTCTGAGTCTGACAGAGGATGCAAGAGAAATTTGAACTGAGACATGAAGGACTCAAATCACCGACATGTACTCTGTAAGTCTCCATCGCCTATATTTACGTTACTGCACACTGCTGCTTCCGTAGATCGTCTAGGTTACTAAATTTAAAATGAACGTGAATGCTTTCTGGACGGCAATATAGTCCTGGGTGCTATTTCGATGAGTCAGAGAAGGGTTATCCTATAGAGGGAGACAAAAACATATGTGTGTGTATAAAATACACATAACCACTCTAATCATTTGTATGCTGTTATTTGTCTGTGGGTTTGCATGTTTGCCATGTACTCTGGTATCCTACAGTATGTTTGTGAGGCTGGTGCAGTGGTGCTCAAACGCACGATATCCCATTCAGTTCTCAACATGACTGTCCACTGGACCAGCCTTTGTTGATGCACTTGCGAAATCCATGGGAAAATCATCAGCTTTGCAGAAGCGTGACAACTAGGATTGTTTTCAAGCATTTGATACAGGCACCATGTTTACGTAATGGGATATATCGCAGCCCACATTAAATGTCTTGCTGATTGGGGGAAACGTGAGTGGTGTTTCAAAAGGACAAAATGGTAGGTGACAAAAGGGAGTACCAGCTACACAAACTGATTATTTTATTTTCTGTTTTTCTTCATACTCACGTTTGAGGGGATAATGCAAATCCATTTTGCCAGACAGCTGTTTCTTTTCCCCATCTGTTTTCCACAACTGTGACTTCAAACGCCCTTGTGTGTCATTTCCTCTAGTTATTTAAAACAGAGATGGGATGACAGCTGGCCCTTGACGCACTAAGAAGCAGCACTTATTACAGTGCGGCGTGTCCATGTGCACCCCAGACCACACGGGATGGAAATGTTTCAAGGGTATGTTTGTATTTGTGTTCTTACGAGAGTTTCGGGAATAAACCCCCCCTCGAGATGGGAAGAATGACTGCTCGATATGGTCATGCTATGAAGCGTGTATACTCATCAAACGCATCTACAAAAATGGGCCCTTATGGCATTCTACCACTGTAAAAACTATAGGCCAGGGCTATTCAAATACCGGTCCGAGCACTGCTGATTTTCCAGCCTTCCTTTACCTGGGGACCAGATGTGAAGCCTCTGGCCAATCGGAATCAGTAATTATTTAATTAACTACATGGGAGAACTGAAAACAAGGCCTGGATTTGGATTCGAGGTCCAGATTTGAAGAGCCCTGCCATAGGCAGCCATATTGCATGTGAGCAGCACAGCCTTTCACATCTGAAACACAGTAACTTTGCTGACACCGAAACTGAGAAAAAGGGTATTTTGCCTTTGCTGTAGTGTGGATTTTGTAGTTACTGTAATTTACACATAAAGATAAAAAAGAACCTACGACACCCGATTTCGATTTACTGTGCTACGGCTTTTGTCGGGCCCGACAGCCCAGTCATGTTTACGCACCGGCTAGTTTTAATAGCTGTGGTTTCTTGCGCAGTGCAGCTGCTATGTTTCCTGCAAAGTACTTTCGTGCCAATAACCTCCACACGCCATTTCTCTCCATGGTTCTCTGAAGACCTACTTACCTCTAATTTTCCTGAGCGGTATTGCTTTCACCTACCGCCCTGCTCGGCGTAAGCAGCCGGAAGACTGAGGAATTGTGTTCTCGAGTACTCTGCGGTGAGGTGCTCATGTGCGTGGCATTTGGGAACAGAAGCGACAGGAGCTGAATTGCAGCTCATTGTAAAGATGTAAAGTGTGTTATCGGAGACAAGCTCTCCCGTGGTGCTGCTTGCCACACTCGTGGCGTTCAGGAGCTTGGATGCCCTACAGCCATCCAGGGAAAGATACCTGAATGTTTTACCTGTTCCGCAGATACCCCTGGAGATCACACAGGTGTGCATAGCTAGTAGGACTCGTCTGCCCTGATGTTTCAAGATCTTTAAATATTTTTACATGTAGTTTTTGAATCAGTGATTACTTACTTTCATACTGATACATGCATTTGGCCTAGTGGTTAAAGCATATTTAACTATGGTGAAATTTTATGCTTGCCTCTCTCTACAAATATATAATCAGCGTGATCCATTATAAAACGTATGAAGGGTTAAGGTCGTTGTTACGAACAAATATTGCATTATCTTAATGCAAGCATTACAATAGATACTATAACAATAGTTACTATAGCGACACGACATATAATGGATGTATTGATCGCCCTCTAGTGTTTGTTTAGAAGCCGCGTTGAAAGCCACTTGAATATTCATTTGATTATACAACAGCGTCGTATAATAATAATGATGATGATGATAATAATAACAATAATAATAAATAAATAAACGTTGTCGTGGTTGGTCACTTTTACATGCTTTATTTTTTCCCATCGTATAATAGGAATAGCGTTGTTATTATTATTATTATTATTATTAAATCACGTTCGGCTAAAACAATACTAATGTTCTGTAAATTAATTGCCATCGACACTATGGGTTCCAAATGATAGACTATTTCTAGATGTTGAAGATCATATTAATCTGTTACCGTAATATGCGAGGCGCTAAAACATAGACGAAACCATGCTACTCCTACGCACCTCCGCTGCGTTCGGGTAGCTGGCCGTGATGGATCTGAAAGGGTAGCGCCTTGTTTTGCGGAGTAGAGAAGCAGTGGGTTTGCATCCCTTCCCCCTTTTGACACATCCCTCTGTGAAGAAGCCGCTGCGCTGATTTCATTGGGAGGCATCGCCAGTTATGTCTCCTTTTCTTATAGGACATTCAGCTTGAGGGACAGCTTTCAGCCATTTTATCACCGGTGACTAAAGTTTCGCTGCCTGGTTGTTTTTTTTTTGCCTTCTAGATTTTTGGACAATGCTTTTATAAAGTACAAAAGTTTTTATTTATTGTTTTATTTTTTTATTTTTTTTAAAAAAAGTCAACGCGCGAGAGCTGGAATAGTGCCTTTTATTGTGGCGAGCTCCTTTTTTTCCAGTATGTGCTGCATGTGACGGTAGTGATGCGGAGCATGGGACAGGCTGTGCACACAGGTGAATAGCTGGTAAGCTTTTTTGCTTTATTTTATGCCAAGTACAGCTGGGTATCATGGTAACACGGGATAATCGTGAGTGTGCGATTTTTTTTCGAGAACTCCAACGTCGCGACTTAACGTGTGCGTGGTGCATTGGGTATTTTAATGTTTTTACAAATACAATCATGGGAAATCGTCTTTTCTTGCATACAGATATGGTCGTATCATTGTTTGATACAGGTAGGACGGTGCCTTTGATGGGCTTTCTCTTGTAGCCCTTCTCATTGCGTCCGATGTATATGTCGGAATGTGTAGGATTATCCATCCCATTGATTTCAATCAATCTGCTTGTTCATGTGTAACCGCTGACTTGCTGATTGCGATCGCAATTTCGTACATGTGTAAGTAACACTGATCGACCACTCGCGTTTTTAGATGATTATGATGAGTGAACGTACGTTGTAGCAGGTGTTAGATGCTTATTATACCCTACAGGGATCATGTGTTTCTCACTTAAGCAGGAAGTGAAACTCCTTTTAACTAAATAATATAACCCATAGCTTTATTCCTATTCGATGAAGTACTAGAACTGAAAAAGATTTGTCGAGTGTTAAAAATATTTTAGTAGAAATTTCAGTGTAGTACATTGTAAGCTGATAATGGGACTGCATGCGATTCGAGTTTTTTTCTGAATATGGTATCAGATCGCTATATGAATGAAAGCGATACTTTGGTGGTTAAACTGATTTCTGCAAATATTTCCCTGTGCCCCTCCCTTGTCACACTAGAAAAAAATGCTTAATTTTAGCTCTGCCTCGCAAATATAGGGTTTAAATTTTAATTGTAGATTTTGCGCCGTTTGTCGGAGGATAACAGAATCGTAGTATGTCATGACTAATAAAATGGCAACAGATCAGCCTCAATTTATAGCGAACTACGACATGTATAGCCTGTATATAATATAAAATACCTTATTTCTTTCACTTGTAAGTGTACTGGATGGATGTTGGCGCTGAGCTGTCAGGTTTTTTTGTACTATGGACGAGGGGTGGCGAGTAACTTTTCGCAATGCTACACCCGAAGTTTGCGAAGAGCGCAGTTGTATTTTTATTCACCCAGCCTCCCCCCCCCCCACATTTTCTGTTACTGTCACATACTGTCACAAACGCACTAAAACCACGTCTTCCAAGTGGTCCGTGGCCGGGTCAGGTGACCAGTCACTTGGTTATGTTTCAGGGCTACTTTCAGCCATGTGGTCTTTCTTCCGAGATCTGAGGCGTACAGTATCATTCAGATGACTTTTGTGCCAGTTATTATTTGCCTAAGGGAAGTGCGAAAGTAAAATTAGGCCTGCTGAGAACGGCTCTTTGCTGACTGATACGCCCAGTCTACTGCTAACTGGGTGCTAATGTGCATGGACATCTTTACTTTTCCTGTCATGGTGTGCGCGCCCGCGTCTTTAATCCCCTTTCTGCTAAACCAGATTGGTCAAACCTGTAATACATGGGCTGTTGGGAAGTGTGTCACGTCTAATTCAACATCGTCACAGAAAAGAATCTGACTTTTCAGTGTTGATAATAAAGCAAAATGTGTTGGAAAAACAACACTACATATAGGCTATGGTATGGTATACATAGACCATAATTAATGAATGAATATTACCAGAAATTCTAGTTCTGGTACCGTACGGTTCACTACTTCAGGTTCCAGCCATTGTGACAGGGGGCGGTCACGTGCGTGAAGTTCAAGGACACTTTAAATGTCTCACTAACTACTCCATGAATGGAAATAAGAAATGTCCTCGGTGTCATTGGAGGTAGTACGCAGTGAGTCAGTGTGTCCCACCCTCTGTACACACTACCGGCTCTGCTGTCTGGGATCTGTGCCTTTAGGATGGTGTGCCGCTTCCTTGGGGGGTTTTGACCCTCTGGCTGACGGTTTCCGTACCCCCCACCTCGTGGTTCCCGCATTCCAGCTTTTATCCATACATGTACTTTTATTTACCAGTTGCTTTTGTCTAACAAGATGTACAAGTGATGCAGACGGCACATTACAAACATACGGCTGTACAGGTACGTGTCACCTATAAATTCAGCTATGCTGTTATTCCTAATTCCTGGCTTTGTGTGTGTATGTGTCTGTGTGTCTGTGTGTGTGATTTGCTTGCTGTTTCGTAAAGGGCCTGTGTCCGTTTTGATTTCCTCTGGATTTTCCCCATCTGAAGACATGCATTTTCAGTCGGTGGGTGTCCCTGAATTCAAGGGTGTACATTTGGGTATGGACACGTGCTTATAAATATTGTGGGAGTATCGTGTGTGTGTGTGTGTGTGTGTGTGTGGGGGGGGGGTTCGGGGTGGATTTGGTCCCTGCCTTTGTTGAAGACAAACCGGCGCCTTTTTGCCTGAATTGCCTTTAGTGTGTGACCGTGTATGTTAAAGCTGTGAAAGAGCGCTGTCCTCTTAAAGTACTCAAGTAGTCCCCAGCCGAGAGTTCTGTTGATTTTTATGTAGGCTGCGGGGTCACCGTGACTGTGCCTTAGATAAACGATTATTGTTGGATTTACCAGCCTGTACGTTGAGCTGCTTTCTTTCTATATACTTGAAAAGCAGATTAATGTTTAATCTTACGTCGTAAAACCGCAGACGCGACGCTTCTTAGCAATTCCGGGCAGTCTCTCCCCACCGCATGCACGTTACTTAAATCAGCCCGAAGGCAGTTTCTTAAAAGGCTTACTAATGTATTTGGACGAGGACGTGTCACTGTGGCTGCGCTTACACATACGCTTTTGGGTCGAGGGAACTATCAACAGGAAGTCTGAACCTTTAGGTCTCCTTTGTCTAGTTATGGCACGCAAAGTGCGCTTGATAATGAACGCTGAACTGTTGCGAAATGTTAGAAGTGATGCCAGCAAATTAAAATGTTCAAATGAATATCTGTATATAATAATTTAACCTCGCAAACATGATTAGCCGTGGTCCGTTTTGCATATATATTAATGTATATATGTATAAATTTATGGCTCAGAATTTGTGATCATTCTCCTGTGTCCTGTGTCGGTGTAAGTTAATTGGCTCAGAGTACAGGGTTAAATCGCTAGGATTAGGTCGACGTGAGCTGTCTTTGGAAGCCGACTTTACAACTTTTAAGATAATTACTTCCTGCATGCACATGAGGGTGCATGCAGGTGGAATGACGGTGGAACTGCAAACTGGATGCTTCAGCGAGTACGTTCGTTAAGTGCTTTAACTCAAACTTCACGCCTTGGTTGCACGCTTTGCTCGCCTGCGATGCAGCCCAACAATCCATCCGAAAAAAAAGGAAACGAACAATTAACGTCTGCATTTTCACATGCATCCTTATCAAAATGAAATCTCTGTAAAGGCAGAAACCGCTCTGGTAGCACGGTTGCCGAACACGCGCATCTCACTCTTCGGTAGCCTGTGGCGGTTGACACTCTTTAAATAGGTCTATGTTGTAGCTGCGTCGCGTGAGTGATCCCTGCTGAGTTAGTGAGGTCTGGGTGTGGCTGTGAATCAGTTTCTCTTATGACAAAGGGGGAGGTGGGGGGCTTCAAATGTTCGTTGTGACCGGAGGTGAAATCCTGAGACCAGATTTCAGAGCTTGTTTTGGGAAACACCTTATGTATTGTCTACTGGTTTAGTGTTTGGAGCGCCGTTGACTGCTGCGTTCAATGAGAAATGTAAATTAGGCCTATAGAAGGCCTCCTGTGTTCCCTGCATTCTACTCTAATAAGGAAAATAAGAGTCATCATAAAAACAAAGGTTCCCAACAAACAGCTCACATGTGTTTGTTTCCATTAATTATTAATGACGCCTATACAGGTTCACTATAAATGATTTCTTTATCTTCCTAACAGCAGTTGCTATGGTAATGTATCAGGCTACCATCTTGTACAATGGAAGGGAAATGTTTTTGTTTTTCCCTTGCTGTGTTTCATTAAATAGACTGGAAAAGAAAATGTTAACTACAGGACAGACCACGTCTGTCTTAATTTTGTCAGCTATCTTTCATAGCATTTTCATCTGGTGAGGTGGAAATCCATGAGTCATCATCTTTTACTGCTTGGTTACCATCTGCCAGCTGTCATAGCAACCGTGGCACTTTTTAATACGCCTCATATCAGCATATTTAACCCTTATCATAAATCCTTATCACCCTTAAACAATTAAAAACAAGGAAAATGTTGCTTTGCGTGCCATTAGATGTACATTACATAAGTCTTGGACTTGATTTTAAACTTCATGGCTGTGATGTGAATTCAGTGATGTGAATATTTGCCCTTATATTTTAAAACCATCCATTAAAAATAAAAATATCATTTTGCATCGTAATCCAGCAAATCAGAAAGTAGCTAAGATACAACATTACAGAGTGCTGCTTTGGAGAAATGTCATCCGCTGTTTCTGTCCCCTTGTGTTTGGGGCACATTCAGTGCAGTTAATGATTTTAAAAGCGGGGCTCTAATGTTCTGATGAGGCCTGTCAGTGCATCTCACTCACAGCTTTGTGTGGCTTGGAATGAAAGCATCACGATTTGCCGCCAGCGTCTGCTGGAAATGAAAACGAAGGTGCTTGAAAATGGGCACGGCGAACCCGAAGTCCTGGCGGGCGTATCAATCTTCTGCTTTCCAAGGCGACAGCCTACTGCCATTAGCTATTATGGGATGTAATTGGTTCTTTTACTTATTTTGCACTCCCCCCCAACAACCCTGGCCTTCAGCACTGCCCCATCGTAGGAGATGACAGATGGATGGAAGGTCGGACCCCCCTGTGCCACAGTCCAGCATGGACCAGAGCTTCAGCTTCAGCTCTCTGGTGAGTCCCCTATTTCAGCCCCCCCCAGGAATGATGTGCACGTGGCCAGAAGACAGCCCCCTTCCACTCAGTCACCATGATTAGCATTCCCAGACACACGAGGCTGTCATTCACATCCGTTTCCTCGTGTGGAGGGATCGGATGTGAGTTCCCCTCCTCCCGTCTCAGGCTGCACTCACCCCCCCCCCAACCCCCCATGGATGGGCCGGATGCAGTGAAGGCTATCCTCCAAACTTACGCCCCGCTGCAGCTGAAGAACACTCTTGTCATGATGCTCCTACCTTCTTTGTCTGGCTGTGCTGTTTTCTTCTGTGTTGAAGCTCAAGCTGCCATGTCCAGTGACGCCTCAGCGGGGTCCTTTCCTGTCTCGCTAAAGCGCCCCCCCACCCCCATCCTTATTGTCTCCTTGGTAACCCTAAAGACAGGCGCCTGTTTGTTTGTCAAT
>JAODLC010000045.1:9824052-9876507 GCA_026781145.1 Hippopotamyrus pictus | reverse complement strand
ACCTGTAATGAATGGGGTGGGGGGGGGGGGGTGGTCACACTCACACGATCACCTGAATCGCCCTCTGGGCTCAACCTGGGCTCTGCCTCCCCTCACAGGAAAGTAGTTGAGGTGATGTCATTTTTGACAGAGAGCAGCAACCCTGACACTAAAATATAAAGCACGCTGGGTACAGCATCCCCTGACAGGAAGCAGACAAGGGAGAAAATGAAAATTGATGGGTCGCAGCTCCTTTCAATGTTTAATGCCAAAGCAGTTTCGTCCTGAATGTGAGCGGTCCACTCCGGCCTGTGTGAGCACTCAGTCTCCTTCCCATCCGCAAGCATCACTGACGTGACCCCACAACCTTCAGTGAGGACACTCGCACGTTCTTCCCACTGCTTTTTAAACTAGTCCCTCATTAGCATCACCTCCGCTTAGTTACGGATGGAAATAGTCCATAACTTGCTAATAAAAACAGCAGTTTAGCCGTAAAAAATGAGCCTAAATTCAACACGAATTATCAGAATTAGTGTCTGAAACCCCACAGACACAATATATTGGACTGCCGAATTTATGCTCCGTTGAAATCTTTTTAGTGAACAACTTTTTATTTAGAAAAACAGTTGACACTCAGCTGAGCAAGTAACAACACAGATTAATTACACAAAATATCATCACACCATCATCCATTACCATTATCATCAGTATTATTTATATTATTGTCATTATAAAGGGACAGCAGAGGGTTTAAAATGATGCTAAATGTTTCTCCAACCAAATGGGCCATATCGAGTAAGGAAGTCTGTCACCCTAATTCTCTAACATTGAACCCGAGCTCAAGCAGTGTAACCCGTCTCCAAACCAGTGTGCGGGCCTCCGAAACCACAGCAGAGGTACAGCGGTCATGTGATGACCCTCGGCCCCTCCCCGCCGCTGACTCAAGGCAGACGGCCAGTAACAGCGTGACACGGTGTGCTTTTTCCATTGGGAAGGAAGGGTCATCGGTGAGGGTCAGAGTCGAGCAGCGACGGGATCGAGCCGTAATCCTTCCTCAGTCGCGGAAAGCGATTGCGGGACAGCAGCCTAGTTGGATCGGGTTCGCAAGCCTGAGCCCCGCCGGTAATCCGAGCTCACAATCCTCCCTGCTGTGAACGGCTGGCGCATTATCTCAGCCCACTTTCATCCCGTACAACAGGACCGGGGATAACAAGTACATCTGACGGCTAGCTGCCACATGTCGGGGTTTATCCCACACGACAGCAAAGCCTCGACCAGGCTGAACATTAACCAATACCATATACGCAGCATCAGCTGTAGTGTGACATGACACCGTGTTAAGTTCAGGATCATACTCGATATTCACTAACCACAAAAAGCACGCTAATGATGGCATGATGTAAACAATGAAACATGTAATAAAGACATGGCATGACATAAACAGTGATTTAACATAAAAACACGGCAAGACAAACAAACAGACAATTAAGCATATAATCAAGGCAAAGGCACGAAAAAAATTAATAGAATAAAAGTGAAACATTTAAAACAATAATAAAGATGCGGAAGCAGTCCTTAGATGGACAACTACATGTTGCAAGAAGTTTGGAGAATGCGCAAATGAACTTATGAGGCCAATAACAGTCTGAAAGTGGAACAGTGATTAGATCTGAAACAGTGTAAACATTATGAAGCAAAATAGCAGAGTGAAAAGGCACTTTGATTAAGCAAACGTCCCTGTGGTTTGTTGTAAACCACAAAGGCCCAATTTGCAAGCTAAAATCGACTTCCTAAGTCAAATCTTCACTGCACACCACAAATCTCAATTAACCAAGTTCATTAGGTTGGGACGTGCTACAATCATTCAATCACAATAAACAGAATTTGTGTTCATGCAAAGAATGCATACAATTGCTAAATACATTTACAACAAGAACCCATCGTCCCTTGAGTCAACAATACAATCCTGATTAAACTGATTAATCAACAATGCAATTCCCATTTGCCGGAAAATCAAAATGGGTTACGAATGTTAATTTTGTTTAATTGGCGTTCAACATTAATTTATTATCTGTATGCTCAGAATCAAGCGAAGGGTAACAAATCGCAGTGAGTCATCGACTAATACGTTTGGTTTAACATTTAAATTAGGTTAATTATTCAGTCAAATGCAGTCAATTAAATCAAAGGAAAAAAGGTTAATGAATTAAGAGCTTAGCTGGAAAGAAAACCAGCAAAGCGTGCTGGTCACACGGACCGGAGATCGACTCGGCATGCAGCCTGGATGCTGGAACATCAGTGCGTCGGACACGCTGTTAGTCACGCAGCTCACCGAATGAACACGGAGTCCAGTGCCAAGAATGTCTGTCTGGTGAGCCATGAGCTCATGTCACGGATAAGGCAGAGCAGAGGAGGACTTAGGACACAAATACATATTTTCTGACGGTTCCATGCCTAGGGCAGGTTGGGCAGCCCATTGACCTTTGACCCCCCTACAGAGGGTTTTTTTTCTCCTGTATTAATGGGGAGTTGTTTCATCCCCTCTGCTGTTTTTTGGCCTGTATTCACTGCCCAATTTCACTATTCCTACCATAAACTCTTATATATCAGTAAGTGTCATTCTTTGTTAAATACTTTGGGGCCACAAGGTAGCGACAGCCACTAAAAAATAAATTAAACTGAAGCTCTGAACATTACGGTTAAACCAGCCTCCCTCTCTTTTCTCCTTTAGTATTAGGCCCGACTTCACATTAAGTGATGGGAACAAGACTGCATTTGGAAAGATTTCACGACCTTGGAAATCAGAATCCCCCCCTCCCCCCTACTCACCATGACATAGCCTGCCAAAGGCCTATACAGAATCAATCAGCCACCAGTTAAAGGAACCCCTCCCATCATCAACTTACACTCAGGCTGCTGAGTTCATCGGCTTTTTCCGTGGCTCTGTTTCCCCGACTGGTTTCAGCCTCCCGACCACTTGCTGGAAAACGTCTTGATTTCGCTCTGACGGATGTCTTTTGTGGTGTAAATGAATCATCCAGTACTCATTTACCAATTTCAATCAGCTTGAATCCAAACGTATGTTAAATGGTCAAGATGCGTTAGTTATCCGGGACTCCATACACTTCATAGAGAATTGTTGGGGGGCACCTGTGTTATTTTTTTTAGCTATATACAGAGGCATATTAACTGCAGAGACCCCCCCTTCTATTTTCTATGATAGTGTACTTGTTAATCATGGGGGGGCGGGGCAGGTGCTGAAGATATTAACCAAGGTAGGTTTTTTTACTGGACGCCCCTACCTGGGTAAGCCCTTGCATTCAAGGGCCCCTGCCAATATAGAGTTATTAAGCATTATTAAGTGGGTGGCACTGTTACCTGTTTTCAGTAGCATACCCGGGGTGGGGGGGAAGCAGCCAGTTGACCTTGGAGCCCCAGAGATTTTTTTTTTTTCTCCCTACTTGGGAGTTTTTGGTTCCTCTCTGTCGTCTTCTGCTTTCTTTATTTAATTTCTATCATTCCTTTTTCCCCCGTTCTGTATCTCTCTCTAACGATGTTTCACGTATCACAACACATCCATGTAAAGCGCTTTGGGACGACTCTTGTTGTGAAAGGCGCTATATAAAGATAAATTGAATCAAATTGAATTGACCTCACAACTGTAGCATTGAGGGCTAAAATCCCATGTCAGCTGTACGGAGTTTGTATGTTCTGCCCTTGGTTTCCCCTTGGATTATAAAGAGATGCAGTCGACTAAGTGCATGCATGTATGTGATGGGCTGTATAGGATAGGCTGCAGGTAAACCCAACCAGGGTAAGTGGATAAGGATGAATGGAAGGGCAGACGGAAGCAGAATCAGAGCAGAATCATTAGTAACAGTTATATTATTTGAATTTATGATGTGTTGCTCTTTCCAAAGACCTTGCCTACTAATACCGAGCGCAGAATTAATTTTGACTCCTTGTTTGGACAGCTTATGATTTATTGCTTGTTTACTCAGCCTTGGTTTGGCGGATCGAAATTATTTTCCTGACATTCACAGGTGAGTAATGGGTTCAGTGCATTTCTCTGCGGATCTACTCCTGCGGAGAGCGGACGCATGACACCACCATGCAGCGTCGGGCCGCCGCCTAAACACCCCCAAATTAAAGCGAAACACTGAACATTTACCACCATCGCCCCACCCCCGCCCAGCCACTTCAGGGAGGTCGAAGGTTCGGAAAACAAAAAAAGTTTCATATTTCAGGTGTCATGAGGAAGAAATCAGAGTGTGTGGCTCAGTGGGCTAAGCCTGTGTGCCTGTAATCAGAAGGTCACCACTTCCAACCCAGCCTCCGCACGTTTGTGGGTCCTTGAGCAAGACCCTTAACCCCCCAGCTCCCTGGGTGCCCCAACAAGTGGCTGCCCTTCATTGACAGCTTGCTCTTCAAAAGATCAAGTTGAGGGAGGTGTAAAAAAGACAATTTCCCCACAGCGATCAATAGAAGTATCAATTATTATTATCATCCAGCACTTTGGGAGGGAGCTTTTTCCCAGCTTGACCTTTGACCCTTATGGGTAGAGGATTGTCTTCGCTGGTACCACTAATTGCTGTGGGTTAAACGGTGCGCGCTTAGGGGCGATGCTGCTTCTCAAAAAATAACCCAATACTGAAGAACATATCATGAATGACTTTTTGTTATTATTTAGTGGTTCGTATTAAAAGTCATGAGATTATAGCTACTTGCCGCCCCCAGGCTTAAGAATTGCCTACCGAGGTACCAGCTGATGTCTCCCTATCCATCCAGGATACTGGTTAATGCAGCCGGTTGCATTAATTGCTTACATACCTGCAGCTTTGTGAGGACAGGAGGTTCTGGAGGAGTGCTCTGGAAAAATCCGGATCCATTAAGATAGTAATATTTTATGTTTTACTGCAGAGCACGAAGACGGCTCAGATTTAAAACAAACTGATGAAGGCCTAGAGCCATCAGACTTCAGACCCAACCTTCATATTTGGTTTTTCAAATGAAATATTCACTTGTATTGTGTATTTAAATGTGTCTCTTAAAAATTTCAAGAGTAGCTCTGGTTTAGAACCCTGACAAATGTGAACCATGTTCCCTTGATTGTACGAGTCACCAATGAACGACCCAGCTGTGTGTGGATCTGTGGGCCTCTCGCAAAGTACAGTGAGAGTCTCTTGCGTCAGTGAGAGTCCGAGCGAATAAAGACTACGAAAACGCCTCCGAAAATTACCTATTAGCCAAAGCTCATTTCCCTTTATGCTCTCACAGCACTTAGGAACCAAGGACTTCACAAAAGATTGAACAACAAAGGGCTTATACAAACCTATATTCTTTTATTCATATCAAATTCTGTTCTTTGGCTGCTTAGCAACTAATGTTATTCTCCTTTAGCAAAAGAAAAGTGAACAAGAAATGAAGTGTACAATTATTAATAGTTTTGACATTTAAATACCCACTCCCAGTTTGAAATATTTTTGTCAAAAGAAATGTAACATCACCATAGCCAAAACAGACAAAAACATCCTTTATCAATAACTATATCTGAGCTATTTCTGTCTTGCATATTATTAGTGCTAAACCGGACAAAAAAAAGAGACAGAGAAAAAATTGTATTTTCTGTAGGCACCAGCTATCTCAAATGTAAAATGTAAAGTAAACTCTCCGGCCAACATGACAGGCGAATATTACTGGAGTATAACTCTGGCTCGCTGCAAAATCAGACACATTATATCCGGGGGAAAAAAAAATCTCTATTTGTTAGTTGAACTAAATAGCTATTTTAAGCCAGTACATATATTTTTCTTCTTTCAAAATGTGTTCTGGGACAACTATGAGTCACCAAGAAAGTCAGAAACCCTTCACGACGAACAAAATCAATACAAATCCTGAGATTAAAAGGTTCTAATCTCCTAGTAATCTCACTTCAAGATAAACGTGTGACATTCGGTTGGGAGAACACAAAACTACTAGAGATCTATATGCTAATTGTATATTGTGCACATACACATTTGCTTTTGCACACAGCTTTTAGAATGCTATTAGTACATCTGTACAAGGTACAGTCTATTATCTTTCCAGTTCATAACTGCAACAGTTAATGAAATGTCTTCCTAGACTTGATGTAAAACACCACAGGGCAAATATTTTTGTAACAAACGTTACAAATATTTTCAGAGAGGGGGACATTTCTGTATTAAACTGTGAGGATAGCTTTAGCCTGTGTCTCCAAGCCAACATCATTATGCTTTACCGGATTTTCAGAATTCGGCCTACACTAGCAGAGGAATTTACATATAAAACTGAAATACCAACCGAACCGAAACAGCGCTGCCCCGAATATTAGGCGATCCTGATTAGACGACCGGCCCCCTCCGACACGCACACACTTTTTCGGCAACTATGACTGGGGAAAAAACGTGTTTGGACTATCAAACTTTATTTTTAAAAAGAAAACTTTATTTGACAATAACATAGGAAGTTAACCATATCACTGTTAAAAACCAACTACAGGCAATCGCAATAAGTGTGTTGAAAAGCAAACGTTACATTAAACAAATGTATTATGGGGGGGCGGGTAGTCAATGCTACATCCTCAAGGGTGTTCGATGCAGCAGACTTACATAAAAAGCGCAAAAAATAAACTTGCTGCGGTGAGTGTTTGAATTAGTTTTATGAGTGACAGCTTTTTTCAAATGAAAGTTACTCTCTTTATTGTCAGCCCCTATTGGTTTAATTATAGCAGCGGCACAGACAGGGAAATCAACAATTTACACAATACTAACGGTTAAATAGTAACGAAATGCAAGCAGCATCCCACAACAAACATTACAAGGTTACATTTATATTTAACAAACACACAAATACACATCACATTACACCAGTTAATTACACGAAGGGTGTGGCGCAAAGCAGTGTCACATTATGTCAGCCAATCATGGAAAGCGGATGGGCCCACCTCTCATACGACGATGTATTGCTAAAATGACGTCATGTTTGAAGAACGTAGCCACCTGTATCAAGGGGGCGGATAATTTACACCATCTACTGATTTATGCATAACAACATTTAATTTTAAGTCCTCGAATACAAGACAACCCCAGTTTTTTTAGATAGTTTTTTTTTTTCCTCCAAAACGTAACATTTCATATTCGGGCCAATACGGTACTTCAAACAAACACAAAAAAACCTACTTTCAATAACAGGACAGCAATTTGCATGGAAATAAAAATTTTAATTAGAATTACAATCAGTTTAACCGCAACCATTACAAAATGGCCATTAAATAACGCATATACGTATCACTATATTATCTATTGCTTATTCTATATTTGCGTAATGACAACCTTGATTTTGAGACAACACACAGGGAAACACAGCCGCAGAAAAAATGAGACCACTGTATTTTTAAACAAATCTGCGGTTCCGCTGGCAGAAGGCTACGCTGAGCAGCAGGCTGCTTACAGGTTGAAAACTTCTAAGACAGCAGTACACAAGAACAAGGTGAAGCAGGAGACACTGGACATGACCAGAAACCAGCCAGATAAAGGGCGGAAGCGACATCACCATTAACTTATCAGACAGTTTCTCATGATTCGGAGGATGACATCAAGTGACCTTCAAAGGGAATGGGAAACATTAAGTGCGGGTGTGAAGTGCACTGCTAGGACAGTTTATATCAGGCTAGTAGAAGCAGGACTGAGGTCCCATAAAGCAAAGAAGCAGGCCTTCATTTATAAGAAGCAGAGAAGAACCAGGCTGCAGTTTGCAAAACAAAATATTATTCACAGAAGCACACCCTAAAATTGCAAAATGGGTGAAAGAAAAAAAAAAAAAAAAAAAAAAAATTGTGCTGTGGTCTCAATTCTTTCCACGGTTGTACAGCTGTTGCACTTGCAGGATCCGTTTATCCGCGGAATGGTTCCCTGTGATATCTCAACAATCTTCTAACAATCACTCATTTACTCCATCAGTTATATCAGGCGAGCACTAAATGCAGATCCCTTGAACACACATGACGGACAGCATACAGGATGTCAGGGCAGCAAGTCTGCGTCCGGGAATTAGGAAATCCAAACGGCAGCCTGGTCGCATGGCAGAAAACATTAACTGACCATGCTCGCAGGAGCCACCTTCTTGCCGGCGTTACAGATAAACGGCCATGATGTTTTCCTCTCTGCCCCAAAGGTGCAGTACAAACATCTCCACTCATTGGCTCCATTTCCCATATGGATTTATATGACCTGTGAGATTGCTGTAGTGTCACGTGTCGTCTGCGAATGTTTAATTAATGCTGCAGAGATTTATTTACATTAAAAGATACTGGGATGCATTACAGCAGATTTTTCATTACTGGAGCGTGGGTGAAGCCGAATGAATATTGACTGACTCATGGCGTCAGAGATAACACTCGCTGCTTTATTGAAAAACACCAGCGAAGGTCTCGAGAACCCCGACAAAATAACGACTCCAGATTCCTTGTTGTAGGACATATTCTATGAAACCTGCTCCCATCTTGAGAGTCCTGATCAACCAAATACACAGACATACATGTTCACCAGACACCACAGCATAAAGCTTCCTGATCTGGAATTGAAACACAAACTTTGTTCAAATTGAGATGAAAGGGAGGGAAACGTGTTACTTGTTTACATATCTTTTCATTCTGGCGAGCCTCAATACACAGAACTTACAGCAGCCCACATACAACGCATAAAAATAATATAATCAACGATTACAGCATAGATGTGAAAACATTTGAAAAATGTACATATATTTTCATAAAAATTAAATAAAATAATATAAAATGGCAAATTAACATCAAATGATTTATGCTACAACTAAGAAAATTTGTTCCAGGGCACAGACAAATACAAACTCAAAAATGTCACATGACAAAGGAATAGCTTTTTTTTTTTTTTTTAAAGACTTTGCCTGTCATTGTATTTTTATAACCGTAGAACTCTCTCCAAGAAATGGTCTCTAGGTTTAAGTGAGAGTGCAAAGTTCTCAGCAACACAGTATCTACTTGTTAATACATAAGAAATAACTAACTATTTTAAACAAGTATGGATTAATCGATAGCCTGGTCAATATTTCTTGCCTGTTCTGGTTCTGAGTCTTCTTTTGATAATAATATGATCACTCTCTTTCTCTTCATCAGGAAGTATGATCTATAAGAGAATATTAAGGATTAGACAATGAATGAGCACTATCCACCCACTCCAATTATTTATTCAGGAGACAATGACAGATCACACTCCACACACTTACTGGGTTAGATGGGATGTCAAGGGGAGATGAGATTTCAGTTTTATAAAGTTTTCGTTTTGACTTCTTTGGCTTCAGGCCAAGTGTTGAGTCACCCTCCGGTTCAGGTGATTTTGACTGCACAAGCTCCATGATCTTTTTAGCTATTAAAAAAGGGCAAACCTCAGTACAGCAGAAGGACGAACTCCTTGCCGTCAAACCTCATCAGTCTCCAGCAGTCGTACCTTTGCTCCCAAGCAGATTTGGGGAACTCTGCAGGAAATCTCCGATCTTCTGCAAAGCCCCATCTTTCTTGTTCCTCAGACTTGATTGGGACTCATCTCGTTTCGTGTGCGTGTTTCTGCTGAATGCAGCTGGTGATTTCTTGGGAATAGACAGAGACTAATTAAAACAAATCAGAAATTATAGTCACCCAACCTTGTAATTAAGCTTTCAAGTCTCTATGCATTTTCTCCATACTTCAAAACATGCCAGTCGTTCAGAATGTACACATAATATCTATACTAGAATAACTGAATACCTTAAGACCAACTGACAGATACTAAAACATTCATTTGCCAAAAGAAAAAAAAAAAATCTCAACCTTCTCATAGTCCTTGTTCATCCTAGTTATTCTCATGTTATTCTTCTTGTTCTCACTGTCCACCAGATCCTGAAGGAATGACAAAGAAAGGTTCACAGTAAGCCCTCTGTTCTGTCCCAGGATTTACCCCCAACTCCCCCGTTTAGCGATGTGAAAACTCTAATTAGGTGTTAAAAGTGTAGAGTCATGGGTTGCTGGGGTAAGTATATCTTACGCAACATATTCTTTCGTAAGATTGGGCTGAGACTAGCTGTCCTGTCGCCGTCATTGCCTCTCACTGCTCTCTTATATCATTACGTGTGCAAGATTCATAAGCAAACATCACTTAACTAAAAAACTGATCCATATGATCAAATGATTTTGTCTGATACATGACTACAACACTCTGGAATCGTTCTTTTTACTTAATATTGAAACACATGGGGCATTCTATTATGTTAAAGGATGATTCATACTTCTCTGTACGTTTGAACATTTATGGCGTGTTTGACGTCACTGTGTGCCTCAGCGGAGGAACGCCTGCTGCACTCCAAATTTGTGTCCGTGCGGCCGTATACGCACAAATCTGGACATACAGCGCATAATCGATTTGCTAGCATCCACTTTAAATACCAACAGGGGTGCTCTTGACGAACGTTGGGATAGTTCGCAAACCCTACAGGCTATTTATAAAGGCAATAAAACTGATATATACATGTAACTACGTGTGTGTGCGCACTCTCGTCTCGAACTGAAAATCTCACGCCAGCCAGCTGTGCCAAGAACGTGGCTTGACCAGAGAACTACGCATGTTTCCGTATCTGCATACGAAGAGTGGATACACAACATGAAGAGTGGATATTGTTCGTCCCTACATCAATGACCTGCAAACATATTGGTGCATGCAGGTGTTTTACAGAACAAATAAAAATAAAATGTTGATACTACAGTCGGGGAAGACAGATTTGTGCACCCAAATGGATAAAATCATATTTATGATTACATGATTCAATTTATTCATTTTGTATTGTACTTTTAGGTTCTCCCTAGCTCTGATTAATGCAATATTCTGAAGCATTCCTGTAGTGTTATATTTATAAAGAAAACCACTTTCTCTCATGCAGCAGTGAAGCAATTGCTGCATGGAGAGAATAATCAATTCTCGAGCCTTCGATGGCAACCAATCAGGTGTTCTGGCATCTATTAAGATTGCACTTAAGCTCTCCTTTAAGCGATCTCGTAAGAGATTGTTTAGGGAAACACAAATAGGAAAACAAGTACCTTTCGTAAGATATATCTTTAGTGTTGTCGTAAGACGCCAAGAGTCACCATTATCACCCCAGACCGTTTAGGTCATATAACAGATTTCATGGTGTATTAAGTGGGAGCTTTAGGAGCAACAATGCTGATCTGCTTTATTTTTTTTTTTTTTTTTTTTTTTTTTTTTTTTTAAAAGGTTGGTACCATGTCAGAATGTTAGACTACATCTCAAGTTTCATATTTACATTACTGTCTAATGCAAATATGACTCAATAGGGCATCATTTACCTAAGGGTTGCCTGGCTAAGATTTTGCAGTCCTAAAAGAACTGCTGTTCTTGATCTGAGAAAGCGGAAAACTGTAAACTTGTGCAAGATTAGATCCAACTTCAAAAAACAGGATGCCAACAGTAATTGGCCAGCCCTTCATCATCTGAACAGGTAACAGAAACAGGAATGGTTCACTGATCATTTCATTTTAAGTTAAATACCTGCACTCCCCCATACCAGCGTGCAGAGGGGAATCCGCACACAATACAATACAAGCTTTAGGGAGGTCTTCTTCTGTTAAGTTTGTGCTTTTCATATGAAAATGAAGATGGCAAAAGTGAGGCGGAACAATGCACAGAATTTCCCTGAAACACCATGTTACACAGGCAGACAGCCCCTACATTATACACGAATGTCTTTTTGAGGCAAACGATGATTATGCACTCTGTCCTACAGTTAAGTGAAAACCCTCGACGTCATAAAAGAAAGGAAAACTGGTAGGAGTGGGAACGAGTCTTGGGGGACAAGCCTGCTTAATGAGGTCATATGATGCTTTCAATTTTCAAACTTGCACTGGACCATAGAGAACCCCTCCTTGTTTTCAGATTTCTGACCATCTCAGCCATTAATGTGTGGAAATGGTTTTATTGGAGAAATCTGGACTCTTTAGCCCATCCCACAGGTTTTAAAAAAAAAAAAAAAAAAAAGTTACCCAGAAAAGGAAAGCCCAACACCCGCGATGAATACCTTGCCCATTTCAGCGCTCTTCCTCTTCCTGGCCGCCCTGGTGATCTTCACCGTCACCGAGTCACCGCCCTGCCTCCTGAGGTTCAGCTTATTGGGCTGCAGCGGCGTGAACTGGATCTCCAGCTCGGGCTTGGGGAAGCGGCTCGTCCTGCCGCTCTCCGTGGAGATCTCAGAGGAGTCCAGCACGGATGCCTGCCGGGGGGGGGGGGCGGAGCCAACGTTATATGAGGAGCGTGGGGCGGGTAGAGTGCCAGCGTTCGCAGACATCTGCCAGGAGCCCAAGTACAGAGGCAGCAAGCTGCTCCGACTCCCTACATTATTAATCATTCTCTTACCTCCTGTTCCTCAGAAGCCTGTGAGCTCCTAATATTTTGTCTAGTATTACTGCTACCCGGTGGTTCATTTTTGCCAGTCTGAAGGAAAATAAATCTTAATGATCATTCACATTTTTATACATGTTCACAATCATTACAGAACGAATGGTGCTGTTGCCCTTTACGGTTCCATGACCGACATAACGAGGTCTCACCGATTTTCTCAACTCCCTGCGCCTCTTGGATACGGGAGACGTTTCTTGGCCATTATTTGAGGCCACGGTCAGTTGTTCCCTTAATGCTGCGATTTCTGATTCTTTCACCGATAAGATGTGCTGGAGACTTTCGATTTTGTCGTTGGTCTGACAATCAAAAAAAAAAAAGAAAAAAAGAAAAAAACCGATCAGCTGTGAATTTTCATTCGAGGGGGAAAAAATAGTGTTAAAATAATGTGAGAATGTCATAATTGTTAAACATTTAATTTAATGTTTAATATTTTTAAATAGGCTCTTTGTAACAAATCAAGTAATTGGGTTGTGAGCTTACAATGTCTAATCTATACTGACCTCTTGTGGCAGAAGACTGCATTTTTTTAAGAGCTCAGTAATCTGTTCATCTTTCTTTGTATTGATGGCTGCAAGCTTTGTCAGCTGGACTTCCAGGGCTGCCACCAGTGAGTCCCGCTCCTTCCTCCACTTCGCAAGGTCGGCATCCTTGTCAGAAAGTTGCCTTGAGAGCTTCTCCTACAAACATACCAAAAGCATAAAATACAACTCGTGTCAGAATCATAAAATCGGATCTGAAGTTAAGTCTGAAACACATGTACGTAGCGGCTGCTTTGCTCCCTGCCTCAAAGATCGAAGCTCTTAAAGTCACAGACACACACAGGTGTGGGTAGGTGTTGCAGCAGAACAAGACAAGAGCCTGTTACCATTGCAGTCTGCATCTTGGCGTAGCGCTCACGGTCCTCTGCAAATTTCTTCATCTCCTGGATCCTCTTCTCCTCTGCCTCCTTCGCATGACCGATCAGGATCATCTTCTCCTCATGCCACGTCTTCCGGTCGGCCTGCAACTTCTCTTTAGTGAGCTGAAAGATACGTTCAGACTGCCAGTTACCTTCAGAGAACGGTTGAAATCCGTTCCTAATTCAGCTCCTACGGCCAAATAGTTTGCCATTTTCTCCCCCTCTTTGGTTGAAATACGCATAGCGTGCGAATACAAGGTTTACCAGATACACAGGAGATTGCGTTAAGGGCGAAAGCAAAGCGGACGCCTACACACCTTAGTTCAACATGAAATCATACGGCTTATTGCAGAGAACCAATTAGTCCAAATCCCTTGACTGTTTTACTATCCATATAATGGCTGATTTGTTTACTGTAGGGGTCACAAACCTTTTTGAAACAGAGCTACTTCTCGGATACCAAACCATACGAAGGGCTACCAGTTTTAAACGCCCTCCTAAACTTATCTACACCTAATGTATAATAAACATATTTTAAATGTTTTTTTTTTTTTAGATATATAGATTTGGAAATGACAATAAATGCAAATGTGATTAAAGAAGAATAGCAACAGGATAAAATTAAATTTTAGACACTTAAATTTTTAGAATTGGTCTGTGGGCGACTCGTGGTCCTTGGGGGCATCCCGGTGTTGGTGACCCCTGGTTTATTGCATCTTTTCTTTTAAAACTAAATTATTCATCCATCTTCCCTCAGCTCACCCTAGTCAGGGTGATGGGGGACGTGAATCCAAACGTATGCAGCACAGCTCCTGCAGGTTGGTGTACACCAGTGGTCCTCAAATGTGCTCCTGAAGATCTATCACCGTGCAGAGGTTATGCTGGAGGCCAGCTATGTTGAAGCTAGGTGGCTCTAATATTGAGATGCTACTGAAGGGCCTGAGTATCTGCATCAGGTGTAAATTGGAGCTGTAACTAAGCTCTGTGGGATGGTAGATCTCCAGAAGTAGGGTTGTTGACCACAGGTGTACACCCTGGGTGAGATGCTATACAGTCATACAGTATTGCCAACCAGCTGATTGCAGCAACTTCCAATCCCAGTGGCAAAATATACCGAAAGGGACCCCCTGCCCTCCGCTGGTGAAATATAAAGGTCACCGTTCAGTGGCTGGCCAGAGTAAAAGTAGCTCTTACTGTATTAAAAAAAAAAGGCAGCACGCCAGTGCAAGACAGTTGAGGAAGCCTGTATGTCAGAGGGGGAACATGCATGCACACAGAGCAGATGTGGGAACTAACGGCCAGGCCTTTGATGTGTGAGGCAAGCCCATTGGGGAGGGTTAGTGCCCAATGCTGCCTGACATAGCCTGGTCAGGGTCTCTGGGGTTTGTAAGAGGCTGGAGATTAGAGGGATAGATCATATCTATACACTGTATTTAAGTATTGCTATTATATATTGATTTCTAAAGAATATAAACAAACATTAAAACTGAGGACTTCAAACAAGGTCTAAGCCTCGAATCATCAGGAGCAGAAATAAACGTTCTCACATATTTTTATTGTAAAGCACCCCTGGACGCACATTTAAAGACATTTATTACACAGATGGAAAATAAATGCAGAGACAACCAACAAGGAGTTACAAAAAGCAAGTAATAAAAAGGAAATATAAAATAATTTAATTCTCCACGCTCCCCATCACACTTAAGTGCTGTTAAGGCCGACGATTCACACGGACCACACCTTCCAAATGGAAGGTTAATGCATGCCTGCATGCCAAGTTTCCTCAAAGTCTTGGAGCCCATCAACAGAGGTATATCCGATTCGCTCCAAATGCAGTGTATTAAAGATCAGGCCATTCGACTCAAATGCCTTTTCTGCACCCAAACTTAATAAGACCTCCAGGATTTCTTGGAGAATTCATTGTATTTAAAAGACACCTGAGCATGCGAAATGAATTTCTTTTGGGAATAAAACCTGCGATGACACCATGATTTTATTCATACATATTTTGTTTTTAATCTTTTAGCTAAATTTTTTATATGTGTGTTTAGAAGGGAAATTTGCCTGTATGACCCAATCGCTTACAAATCTTTGAGATAAGTATAATTATACTTCTTATGCAAATATTTAACTAGCGACTTGGCAAACTTCCTTTAAAACTCATTACCTACCCCATCTGCGCCTGGACTTTTACCAGGAACTGCATTTATCTGAGATGTGTATATTATCTTATAAAACTGCCAAAATCAGTTATTTATAGCTTTGTACAATGTAAGGGCATCATCCAATTCCGATTAATTCTGAGAATGCCGCAGTCACTCTCCAACTGTCTTTGCTGCATTGCCAACAATTTATGTGGTCTGTCAAACAAACATCTACACCTAGACTGAATTCCCAGAATATGTTTACAAACAAATTTAGTTTAAAATCAAATAACTACTGATACCAATGTCTTCTGGGTTCTCTAATTACAAATATAGCAGATCCAGAACTATTATCAAATATCAAAACCAAATAAGTTTAAAAAAAGAAATGTACCAACTTTTTGAGAGAAACCATCAAGTATGAGTCGACACATCCTTTATGACTGCACATCAGCCACGTTTAGAGATCTAGGATTTTCTCAGCATCGTCCTTGTACTCAGCCTTAATCACGTGTCACGCACCTTGGACAGATACCCTTATGGCCATTCCAAAGCCAAAACACAGCTTTTCCTTGAGTCTAACAGAGTCTCAAGTTCTCAACGTAGCCCCATGTTAGATTTTTCGTTGCATAGGTTAAATATCAAGTTTACAGGCAGTCCTCATTTACCCGGTCCTTAGTGTTTCTGGGCATACCGGTCAGCGGATTACAGAAGAGTTCCCGTTCCAGTCCTGGAGGCCAGAATCCAAAACAGTCTGCAGACATCCCTGCTCAAACACACCTTAATCAGCTAATTACCAGATTTAGTATGCGAGTCTGAACAGGGAAATCTACTGTGTTGCAAAGGGGTCCTCCAGGACCGGAGCTGGGGGACGCTGGAATGCAGTCTCAGCATCACTGGGTGCGACCCGCAGTTAAGCCGGATGCAGGACACGGGATCTGACTCCGGGTTTTTCTCGCAAGATATTCCAGGCAGGAGTAAAAGCCGCCCGCCGTTTAACTACGGGGGTATCCTTGAAGACGACTGATTCTAGTCTGATTCTTGGTGCTCGTGGCCTTGTTCCAGTTAATCAAACGCGTGACAGTGGTGCTTCGGCAGAATCGGGCGTCCTGGCGGCTCGGCTTCTCCCCGAAGGGCTCTGCGTGTACGATTTAACGGGCATTCAGCCCGACCTAGCGGCTCCACTCCTAACAGAGCAGCCAAATCTCTGCACCATTCCGTCTTTTAACTACAGGTTTTGCCTTTTCGACCGACCCTCTGCGTCTGAAAGTAGCTCCACTGGCCTCGGGAGGCGTTTTACCTTATTCTCCGGCTCTACCGCGGAGCCAGAAGTGCACGTAGCAGAGTCAGCCAGCTCCTTCAAGCTTTGTTTCTGGGAATCCATTTTGCCTTTAAGAGCCGTAACTGCTGCCTTATTCTCGGCTTTCAGGGTGGCGATTTCCCCTCTTAAGGAAGCAGATAAATCCCTAATTTTCTCGTCTATTTTGTTGCATATTTCCGACCTAACGAGGGCTAGCTCTGAGTGTAGTAAGGTCATTGCTTCCAGGACCGCGTTGTTTTCTTTAATCTGATCCTCGGCTTTGTGATGCGGGCTTTCCAAATCCGTCTGGCCTGCAGATTTCTCTGACCCTGATACATCGGGCTTAGATCGCGTTTTCCGCGGCATGCTAGTTAAAAGCTCCCTCTTCTCTTGTTCACCGGTTACTCCAGGTACACCGCTTTTCTAACTATTTTATTAAAAAGCCAGCTTGATTTTATTGGGAGGTAATTTTACATATCTGCCAGAGGTACAGGGAGTGCGTCTTACACGCTCATTGGTAAACAGCGGCCCCCACAGGAATATAAATGTAATAGCACTTACCTCGAGTGTCTCTTTGAGTGTATCGATTTCTTGTTTTGCAGCTAGTTGTCTTAAACTGCTTTCTTCCGAATTGCTGGATTCTCCACCTTCATTGCTCTCCGGGGGGACGTTCTCCTTCAGCTTCTGTAGCTCTAGTAAAAAAAAAAAATTGTACGCACAAGTAAATACATAGAAACAAAACCGTAATTATAATGTATATTCAGATCTGCTTACAATACAACTTAAAATTATGACTTTGGTCCCCCCAAAAGAGAGCAAGGCATTACTTTTATATATTTTTTAAATACCCACGTTCATTTAAAGAATCTATTTCCTCCAGCTGAGCTTCCAGAACTCTGTCTTGTTCCTCCTGAGTGTCCTCTTGTTCTTTTAACGCAAGCCGCATGTTTTCAATAATCTGCTCCTTGGCTCGAAGGTCTAGTCGGATAAACAAATGCATGTAAATGGAAGACCTTCTGCTAATTTTCAGATGCTGGCTTCAGCAGCGCCGACCGAGGGGGTCGTCAACGTGAACCTTGGCAACAGTGTCGTCAATGCTGTATATTTTCAAGTACAAAGACAACTCAATACACACCATGCACAATCATTTTTAAAAACTCTCTTTCACTTTTTCTGTCTTGTGTCTATGTATCCATATATATCATGATTAAACATCTTACATATTTCTGATAATTACCATTTTTTGTGTCCAATGAGACAAATTTTTTCAGGTGTATGACGCATGCATCACATACTTAAGGATACTAAATAATGACAATAAGACTTTCACTTGAGTTTGCACACCTACCATCACAGGATTTCTGGTACATCTGCAAATCTTCCTTGGATCTGGCATTACTGGCCTGTTCCTAAAAATCAGTAAGCAAAGCCTCAGCAAGTAAGAGTAAACAAGCCTTTCAGATGCCATAAATGTACAGAGCAGGACTCACGTTCTTCAGCTGCTGAATTAGGGTGTCTTTGCTGCTCAGATTTGTCAGAAGCTGGCTTTTCGCTTTCTCCGATTCGTTCAGCTTTCGTGTGAGAGATGTTTGCTCTTCACGCAGATATTCAATCTATCAGAAATATACACCAAAAAAAGGCTGGAAATACACTCATCTGCAAGGATGTGTTTGAGCAAACATCTGCAATTAAGCCAATGCCGGCTAAGCAAAAGCAGAACCGTTGGTCACAAACCTCCTTCTGCACTTGCTGGATCTGCTTTTTGGAATCGGCAAGCTTCTCCTTCAGGTCATCATCTTCTTTTCTTTGCAGTTCAAGCGTCAGGCTTTTGACTTTATCTGAACTGCTGATCATCTCCTCCTTTATCCTGCAACAAACGAAATAAAATGCCTGCTGTCAACCAAACCGATGAAGGGTTTTCACAATGAATTGAGCGAATCGTAATTTCGGTGCCATCTCTACTCCACTACAAAACAAAGAACCAACACAGGTAGTGTACAGACTGGGAATCGCCACACTCCAGATGACAGGCATTAAACACCAGATGGCCACTTGCCTTAAGAGCTCCTCTGCCCTCCTGGCTAGTTCAGCGTCCTTCTCAGCGATGGCGTCCTCCGCCGCTTTCAGTAGGTCCCGTCGTCGCTCGGCCTCCTTGCGCCTGGCCTCCTGTAGACACTCAGACTCCACGGTGGCAAGCTTTGCTTGGAGTTCACTCAAAGTCGCGCGTAGGGCCACCATCTGGGTCTCCTTCTCCAGAAGCTGCTTCTCCAGGTCAGCCGCTTTTGAGTCGTTCGCTCCGGCCACCTTCACTTGCTCCTCCAGCTCCGCAACCTGACCCTCGAAGGCCGCTACCCGCACCTCCAGCTCGGCGTGGCATCTCTTCATTTCCGCAGCAGCTTTCCTTTCAGCTTCCAACTCTGCCAGGTCACCCTGGGCTCTTCTAAGCTCAGCCAGTTCCTCATTCAGTTGACCAGCGATTTGCTCCTGCTCCGATGCCTGCTTCCTCAAAGACTTGATGTCCCGTTCCTGATCTTCAATCTGTTGGGTTTTCTGAGCAGATTCCTTCACCACCTTCTCGCACTCTTGCCGCAAGGCATCCATCGTTTCATGGAAATGGTCAGAGTCCCCGCTTGATGAGAAAGCTCCTTGTTTTTCCAGTTGCTTTTTAAGAGCATCAGTTTCCTTGGTTAGGGACTCTATCATCTTCGCCTTCTCCCAAGAATCATCATTGCGCTCCACCAGGAGCACTTTGGCAGCCTTTAACTCCTCGGTGACCGTCTCCGCTCTCTTCTTTTCCTCATCGAGCTCTTGCTGTAGTGTGTCGATCTTCTCAGCCATGTCCTTAGATTCCTGCTGCCACCCATCTCTCTCTTTGACCAGAGCTTCACGTTCTTCCGCAAGTCTGTCCTTCTCTTTCTGCTCCAAGCACAGTGATGACTTGGCAGTCTCACAAGCACACGTCTGCTCCCACAAGTCCTTGACAAGTTTCTCGACTTTTCCCTCGAGCAATAACTGGCTCTCTTTAAGCTGATCCATTTGCTCGTCCTTTAGTGTTATGGCATTGAGAAAATCAGCTTCTGCAGACTCCATTCTCTCCTGCAGTCCTTTACACTTCTCACGCAACTGCATGAGCTCTGTGTCTTTTTGATCACACTCAGTTTGCAGTTTGTCAGTATGGGTGGGGGACACACACCGTTCCTCCTCAAGAGCTTTTGCAAAGAGAGGACAGCACAATCACGTTAGTCTAAACCTATATAGGTGACACACCATTAAGAGGTGTAATTCATTAAAATTCAACGGCCAAATTGACCATATTGCGTTAAATTTGGTCTGTTTACATCACACCTATTCCTCAACAAGGGAAGACTCTAAAGTTGTTAAATACCAGAGGCTTTGTGTGATTGGGTTTCATTTTATTACCCAAAGTCTTTGAAGGATCCTGAAAACCACTATGAACCAACGGTTTAAAATGTATTTTTTTATTAAAGTGATGTAGCATTTGAATAAGTTAGAGAAACATCAAGAACATGGGAGTTATTTCCCCCCCTTCATATATAAAACATACCCGGACAAAAAATAAAATAAATAAATATTGCCCATGGACTTTTAACTCGGCCAGCGAAGAATGTGTTGGAACAGTACTTGGGACGTCTTGGAAGACAACAAAACATAAAAGGAAGCATTTCATTTAATATGAACATTAACAATAATATATATATTTTTTTTAAAACCCAGAAACATAATACAAAGCCATAAGAAAGCTATTTCTGCAAGACAGATAACCTTTTTTTCAAGCGAAAAAATTTGCGCCCTTTGAGTACAGCCTTTGTGTTGCCTGCTCTAGATGCTACAAATGGCGGTAGCTTTTTCTCATCGCTCCGAATGAAGCTTGTACCTTTCTTGAGGGGCGGCTCGCCGTCGAGGTCCGTTGAGCAGTTCCCAGACCTCTTCCTGCCCTCTTTCTGGGAGCTCTCACCTTCTCGATTTAAACACCTGCAGTTCTTCTGCAGCTGCAGCATTTCCTCCTTGATATCATCAATGAAGATCTTCTGCCAGAATAGAATTAGCATCAAATTACCCGCAAATGCTGCATAGCCTTCACATAGTTGCCCCCACATTAAAAGTTCAGCCTGCCCAATACCCTATGAAAAAAATTAAATCGAGGGGGGGCACTTTAGCTTCTTGGACAAACCTATAAACATCTTATTCCAACCCATAAATAGGACACAGGTATAAAGAGAGTATTTAAAAATAAAAAATAAAACTTACACCATTTGTGATCGTTTCAACATGCTGGTCCATAGCGGTTTGTAACTTGGTGATCATATCATCCTTCTCTTGACAGATCTCCATCAGCTCCTGAAACTTCAGAGTCTTGGCCTCGAGATTCTGGTGCAATTAAAAAAAAAATAAAAATCATGGCATCATAATGTAGCAGAGCATTCTTCCAGGCAACAGAATTTGATTTGCGAGAAGAAAGTCCTACCCTCTTCATTTCTTCCAGCTGCTCACAAGTCTGCTGCGTTTCTGAAGATAAGCAGATTCAACATTAAGTAGAACCATAACAGCAGACCCTTACTGAACAGGTAGCATGCTTTCATTCTCAGACACACATGCTTCCAAAATACCATTTGATTTCAAAGTGAGGAGCGCTTGCGTTTTCAGAAGTTCCTCCGATAGCTCAGCGAGCTGATTCTCCAGACTGGTGACAGCGCTGCTCGGATCAGGCAAACTGAGACACATATGGGCTGCCTCTGCATCCCTCTTTATTTTAGCCAGGTCATCCTGCATAGTCTCGATCATCTCGTCCATGGAAACCAGCTTATCCTCCTAAAAACACAGGTCATGTTAGGAGCAATGAAAGCCAACACCAGACACAAGCATGAATGCGCTGCATGGCCTCTTGCCATCTATTGACTCCGTACCTTTGACTCTTCACCAGCAATTCTGTTCACCAAGGTCTTCCAAATTTCCATCCGTTTCTCAGCCCTTTCCTCTATGATCTCCTTTTCTTTCAAGAGACGCTCGCTAAAATAGCAACACAAAACAGATGCATTACTCTGAAAATTCCTCCCATTCTTTCCATAACTGAACATCAAGAACCACAATCTTACTTGTAATCCTTTTCCATATTGGAAAATAACTCCATGAACTCTTTGGTGACCTCTTCACGAATACATGTCTCTAGCGTCAGTTTCTCAGATTCTGCTTTACAAAGCTTCGCCTGCAGTTCCTGTGTCAGAGACATCAACTTCTGAAAAAACAATTACGTGGTTCTTAGTACATTTTCTTATTTTACTAGAAAGCATGACGACAACAACAACATCTAGAGATATGTCAATGCTAAAAGTCCCACTCACGTATGTTTCCCTTTCAATTTCTGTCTCATCTGCTTCTTGAATAGTGTCTTCCATCATACTCTCAGCATAGCTTTCCTCATCAAAATCAGCTTCATCCTCATCACCACCACCATCAACATCATCATCATCATCATCCTCTTGGACATCCTCCAAACCCCTCTCCCAGCCAACCAAAGAACTCTTCCTCTTGGCCCACAGGTTCCTTTGGTCAGCATTATCGATGATGAACGATACCTCCCTCACAGACTTCTTGGGAACGACGGGGAGAGGTTTGGTGTTGAGGACGACCACCTGCACAGCAAAAGGTCGCTTAAGGTTTTGAGATGGTCAGCGTACCAGCATAGCTACACCGATGAGAGTCAGAAAACCGCCTACCTTCTGAGCAACAGCAGAAAACTTCAGGACATTCAGGGTCTCATCGAACATGGAGGCACACTGGTTGACGTTGACAATCATGCAGGCTTTTCCCCTGCCACAGAAGAAGCCCTGCAGGTACTGGGTTAGCTTGCTCTCCCTGAAGGGCACGTGCTGCTGGAGCCTGCAAAGGAATCCTTCATTTACTTTTGCAGGAGACAAAAGCTGATGAAGCCATCTAGTAGGTCACTTGTGGGATTTTATACTTATAGTAGATATTTGTCAGAGGCCCACTTTCTCAGAGGTCTTCATTTCAACAGAGCGTCAATATGAATCTTCTGTCATGACCAATATCACTGAGGTACAGATTAAGACTTTCCACTGAAACGTCAGTTATTGTTGAGAAACACACACACACACAACGTACTTTGATTGTTGGTTGCGCCTTAATGCATTAATGCATTTTCCGAGAATCAGCAGCGAAGTGTTGATGTTGCCGGCCTCTTTCAAGCGATCACCTTTATTATGGGTCTTGGCGCATCTCTCTGAACCTGCTAAATCACACAGTGATAACCTAAAAGAAATAAGCACAGAGAAACATCTGTAATTGTGAGATTCAAGCAACGGCAATGGTAAATTGATGACAATGAATCATATGCTGTAGCTAGGTTGAGGTCACAGGAGGCTGCTTGGGGTAGAAATGGGAGGCCTGATTTAGTCACACTTGGTAGGTGAATTCCCAAAGTCAAACATGCACGCTGCAGCTGAGACATATAAAAACTTACTCGCTGATTGTATGGACACGGGGAATCCCCACATCTTCTACGCGAATGAGCCGAATGGAGAATATACAATGACTGGAAATTAATACAAATCACATCAGTTTGTTAATTATTAAACAAAACAAATGTATTTCATGTTATAGAACAGGGGTGGGCAATCTTATCCAGAAAAGGCCATTGGGAATGCAGATTCTCATTGCAACTCCCCAACCAGATTGCTAATTAAAGGACTGATTGGCTGAAGAGTCTTCACCCCTGGGTTTGGACAGCTGACCTAAAGGTTACCCCAAAAACCTGCATACACACCGGCCCTTTGCGGATAAGAGTAGCCACCCCTGTTATAGAATGTCTCTTTATCCATACCTTCTGCTTGAAAGGTTGTTGAGTTTCGTACAGGAGAAGCTCTGATTCTTCTTGCCAAGTTTTAAGACTCTGTAGGCTTCGTCTGCATCATTTACTTGAATCCACTTGAGATCTTAAGGAAAATGAGTCAAAAAAGAAGAAAAAACACACTTTAAACATTATTACGCAATGCATCCAAAACAGATCCTGCAAACGAGCATGTTACCTTTCACAAAGGAATTGCCCTTGACATCCTGAGACAGGCGTAACATACTCCTCTTCATTGAACTGCCCGAAACAGGCTCGAGCAAGTCATGGATGTTTTCATTATAGATTTCACAAAAAGAAACCCAGACCGAAAACTTTGTGTGACTGTCCACATCCAGACTGAAGCTATTTTCCTCCGCAAAAACACCAGTGTTGCTCGTTGTCGATCCTATAAATATTAAAAATTCAAAAATGATAAAACAAATCAACAAGCAACAATTTAAGGGATAGAAAACATTTTCAGAAAAGGGATATAGTCTCTCTCTCACACACAAATATGCACATAATACCTGAAATTACAGTACAAAAAATGGCAGTAAAGTTATACTGATACAACATTAGGGTCTAGAGCAGTGTTTCTCAATCCGGTCCTGGGGGACCTCCAGCCGGTCCATGTTTTTGCTCCCTCCCAGCCAATCAGGAACACCAAATACCTGGTACAGGTGCGCTAGGAGCCAAGAGGAAGCAAAAACATGGACTGTCTGGGGGTCCCCAAGGACCGGGTTGAGAAACACTGGTCTAGAGGAAAAGAATTCCTTCACCTTCAAGCAGGGTTGCTCTGCATGTACTCGGCTGGCTGGTCATGCTTTTCTGGCACTCACTCTGGGACAATGAAGGGGGAAAAAAATGAATCCATGAAAAGCCATTTTCTCTTCACACAATCCAATAACTGATATCCGGGGAGAAAACAAAGACCAACCTCTTTGAAAAACCTCATAATATTTCTTTTGTTTGCAGCTTCGTCATCCTGCTGGTCTTTAGTCAGCCTTGTAAATTCTCGACATCGATGAGGCTTGATGTTCATCTGCGTGTAGATGCGTTCTTCGATGCTGCTGAAGATCAAGTTCAAAGACCTCGGCAGAATTCCACCATCTGAATCGGAACCTAAAAGATTTTTTTTCTTATTTTGATGTTTAGATTAGGACTACAGAACGCAGAGTCCAGATGACTTTCAAAACCTGTCTACGGAGAAGTCACGTGTAAAAGTCACTAATATGCAGTTTAACATAAATTCAGGTTTAGTAACAAGCAGGAGGAGAATTTTTCCCAACTGACGAGACACAAACCTAAAAACGTGAAGGTCTTCCCAGCATTGGTAACTCCATATGTGAACACAAGAGTGTTTCCACCTTCAAGAACATCTTTGACGAGACCTTTAACTGTGCCATCAAATATCTCCTTCTGTGTTGTTTCTGGACCAAAGACCTGAAGAAGAATAAAGTAAAGGTGCCAAATACACAAAACAGAAAGACTAGGAGAGAGGAACTGACCATCTACTTCTAGTCTCGAGATTATGTCACTGCACATGGAAAAGCTCACCTGTGAGAACTGAAATCTCTGGGCAGTCTGAGAAACAGACTTATCACTCAACCGTGCAGACAGGGACGATCTTGGAGCCTTATATAAAACAGTGTCTGGGAGTTCAATCTTGACACATTCCTGCAGGTGCGGTGAGAAGGCAGAGGATGCATTACAGCTTAGAGTGACATCTCAATCTCATTTCCTCTTTGGACAAAGCGATGCACGTCCAATGTAACAAGCCTAAAATTGGCATCTCCCCTGGAGACCTCACAAGCATGTTTACAAATGCCACCCTCATAAAGGTACTGAAAGTGGTGTCCAACTGCTGAGTTTACCAAATTAAATCCTGCACTAGGAAAATAATTTCTCCCTCGATTTCCTATGTAAGGAGGTCCATCGCAAACCCAATTTTGCTTTACCTGTGATTCACCACTGTCAATCTCTGCAGATGTAAACGGACGGACCCGAAGGTAAACCCGCAAATGTTCCTTCTGAAGTTTGCCAGATTGGGAAGAAGAGAGAGAGAAAGAAAAAATAGAATTACCAGGTATTCTGACAGGAGAATAAACCAAAAATAAACAATAAATCCAAAACTGTTGTGAATTTCACAAAATATACAGCATACACATATCAATTATATACACACACACCCTCATAACTTTGGGCCATTAATAAAATTTACAAAAACCATCAAAACTAATGAGATACTGCTCTAGAAAAACTCAAATTTCACGGTCTATTGCTTGCATGAGGAGTTGTCACAATGGACCAAGCACCATTATGATTTGGGCTTAGTAAATGTGCTGCCAAAACAAAAAGGAACAAACATACACCAAACACACACATAAATAAAATACCTCAAAGTGGAAACATCGCAAAGAAGGAATTAAAACAAACCAAAAAGTTTACAATAATATTTAAAACAGCTAATATGTAACAAAAAAATAATAAAAGGCTATACATTGGACAGCCTTAATGTAACATGATAAACAATCAGTTACCATTAACACATACGTATACGGCGTCCTCAAAACAAAATGCAGTTCTGTAAACAGACCCCGGACAGCCTTGGGTACCCTGACAGATTCAGGGGGCCCAGCACTTTACAGAGGCCCTTGAATACGAAAAGCTATATAATGTAAGGGGTACCGGGGCCCCAAGGTGAGGTTTTATCAGGAGGTCCACAATGTCCAATTCTCCCCCTGCCAACAGCTCACCTCTGTCACATCGTTAGGTATAGCGGAGAAGTCGGCCAACAGGTCCTTCTTCAGATCCTCCACAACCACGGACTCCGCTCGTTCCGGTTTCAGGCTCAAACAGGATTCCATCATGCTAGACGGGGTAAAACCGATATACCTGATGGACGGCGAAGCCTGCTGACTGCGCTTTGACAGGCTCAGATTAACCACAACGCCGACACCACTTTGTCAGATGCAGTCCTCAGCAATAAACAAGAGCGTCAACCGTCACATATAAATCAAAACAACGATTAATGAGCGTGGTAAACTGCTGTTCCTTGAGTTCTCGATATTTTATTTCTTGAAAAGCTTCTTGAATTAAACTCTAAATAGGACTGCTGTGTAGCTCTTTTTAAAGACCAGGCCAGTTAACTACAGGCCACACTTTAGTGACATTATACAACAGCTCACGATTGCTTTCATTTTAACGGACCGCAAACCACAATGAAAAAAAGACAAACAGGGAAAACTTACGTTGCAGAGATCCCTTAACCACTGCCAAAATTAACGTCTACCAATATTTTACCCAATTCTTGCGACACAGAAAAAAAGCGAAAAATGAAAAGCAACCACACTATCCCTTAGAAAGACCGATGTGCCGCGGTCTTATTTTTAAATTTGACCAATCGGTGGGCACGCATTGCCGCAAAGTCTCATGGGAGCGGTATGAGGTATTGACTACAAGTCCCATAAGCCTCTTCTGAATTCGATGCGGCACATGTTCAAACATGGTTGCATTTGCGGATTTAAACATTAGTAACACAAATGATAAGAAAAAGCTGCAGAGCCTTATTGAAACGGCGGCTCATCGTGAGTATCACTTACTTGTGTTTAGCAGTTTTGGCAGGAAGAGCGTATGTTTTCTGCCTTAGTTTCTTTGCGTTGTATGGCAGCCTGGTTTGTAGTTCGTCTAGCAATGAGGTAACTATTTTATTAATGTTTACCATTTGACAGTCTAACGTGTTTCTGTTTAATATTATAGTATTGCACTTGACTTCTTACCGAATTGTTTTGTAGTATTTGTAGTATATTGTAGGTATTCTGCAAGCAGGTAAATTTGAACTGCCAATTAATTCAAACGTAAAAATTCTTTATATTTAATTGCACTTAATTGCATTGTATGTAGTCAACTACCAATCTTAAAGTGATTAAAAATGTTATAGTTGTATAAAGTGTTTTTATTTTCTAGTTGGCTATTCTACCGTTGCCATAAATCACCTCGTTGAGATCCAACCAAAAAAGCAGGTAAATGATTTCCATATAAATTTCAGCGTGAATGGATTTGCTGTGAAGATGAACGTTTTTGTACCAAGTACATTGCTCCCATTTTAATACGTACGTAATGGTGAAACACGATCATCACTGGTTTGTATCAGTGATTAATGCCATGAATCAGATAATCCGCGGCTGTGTCAGAATTCAGGTGCTGTATTCGAAGACCGATTATGTCATACTGTCAAAATGCAAGAACTTAGAGGCTCCTGTGCTTGGCTAAATAGTTTAAACTATTAAAGGTAAACCTGAATTAGCTGAAAGTGTCCTCCATGGCATGGATTATCTGGTCACCCTAACTATGACTGACACTCTTGTGTTTCTGACTGAAAACGTGTTACTCAAATAAGATTCCTACATCCGTGTTTACTGACTATCCGCTTAATATTTTCAGGAAATTGCGAAGCCAAAATGTGTTTCCGATTTGTTCGACCAGTTTCCTATTGTACAGGTAATATAATATTTTGTTTATACTACATTCAGTATTTTTAGCTGTGCTCTGTAGCAATGACTCATTTTTAAAAAATTGTTTAGGGTACGTCAAAACCAATCAAAGTGTTAAACCGGCTGACGCTAATGGTCTCTGACGCATCTCACTTTGTAAGTATGTGATATTCGAATGTGCACAGTGTTTCTCACAGTTCGATTATTTGTTTATAAGTGCAATGTCGTTACAGAGACCCACTTCAGAGTTAAAATCCTATGATATAGTGGCAGTGTATCCTAAAACGGAGAAGCTGTTTCACGTGAGTTTAAATTTGAACTGATATATTCAGTGTATAATTATATATCTTGTCACAGATTGCGGATATCCCTGTGTTGTGTCTTCCCTTTTGACTAACTTCTCTTGTCTTTCCCCCTTAAAACAGGCCGCCTGCATGACCTTTGATGTTGACATCATTTGTGTGGCGGTGACAGAGAAGCAGCCCTTTCACTTTAAGAGGCCCCCGGTTTTTGGTGTAAGGCGGGCGAAGGCTGTCAGGGGACGTTAATTATACAGGAGGTCGTTCGCCATGGCTTAGTGGGTGGCACAGGGACCATACCTCTAGGACTGGGGTTCAGGTCTCCGCCATGGCTACATGTGTGTAGGTTGCATGTTCTCCCCGTGTCATTGAATTCCAGTCTCCCCCCCCCCACTCCAAAAACATGCTGGGATTAATTGGAGTTACCAAATTGCCTGTAGGTGAATGGTGTGTGTGAGTGTGTCCAGCAGTGAGTCGGCACCCAATCCTGGGTTGTTCTCTTCTTTGTGCCTGTAGCCTCTGGGATAGGCTCTGGACCTCCCTGCGACCCTGATTAGGACAAGCAGATGGATTTTTAAAAATAAAATGAACAGTATTTCTACTCTGAAAATATTAATGTAGTGGTAATGACATAGCAGAAATAAATTTACTTATGCTACCTTTCAGTTCTGTTAGTATTCTGAGCAAGACACAGCTATTCTTTTCATAGTAAACATTGATATTGTGATTATTAATCTAGTTGAATAAACAGGAGTGGCTTTATCCTTAATTATTCTGTTTTCCTAGGCAATTGAGAGAGGAGTGTTCTTTGAGATTAGCTATGCTTCGGCAATCAAGGATTCTACCATGAGAAGATACACCATCTCTAACGCCATCAATCTGATGGAGACGTGCAAAGGAAAGGCAAGTGTGATACAAGTGATGCTGATGTGTGTATTCATAGATTCGGTTTAAAGTTCCCCTTTTTTATTCTCTTTACAGAATGTAATTGTATCTAGTGGGGCTGAAATGGTAAGTTCCGTCTTGTCAAAATATTGGCATACAAAAAAGATGACATTACTATGAGCCCAGTGTGTTTTTTTTTCTCTCATACTCTAATCACCTGACAACCGGAATAGAGGCAGCTACACTTGAGTATTTTAATGAGAATTTTTAGTGTTTTCCTGTATTGATAAAGAAATTGATAAAGTGTGATTTATTCAGAAATATTGAATCTGAACATCGAACAGCAAATCAAACTTGTGTAAAATCTTTCTTTTTTTGCCTTTGGATCTTCATACCAAATTTACATTGACCGTGGTTTTCTCTGTTTCAAGCCCCTTGAGTTAAGAGGACCCTACGACATTGCGAATTTGTATCCTTTCTGGAAAACGGGTGCTTGTCAGAGATCTGTTCAGTTTTGTTACTTGATAAGACTCAGTATATCGATCCGTCTTTTATAGCTGCGGATCCTATGCAAGGTGGCAGAAATTCCTCGGCAGCCAAGAGAGAACATGCAGTCCCACACATGCAGAACCAGGGCGGAGGTTCGAACCCTGGTCCCAGAGGTGTCAGGTGGCAGTGTTAAGTTAACCTCTGACCACCATGCCTCCCAAGTCAATTTAGCTAATCGGAAATACAAGCGTGTTTATTCATTAAATTCCCTGCTATTTTTATTGCTTCTTCTTCCCTACTAGAAGCTTCTCAGCACCGCTAAGCTGTAGTGTGTAAGCTCACCGCAGTTTTGTGTTGCCAGTCGTTAAGGACATGATCTCTGCTACGACGAGCAGCCTTCCGTAAGGTCTGGTGTGCTCGGGCCATTAGTTGGCCCCTGCCGGTGTGGCTGACCGCGGAGCCGTACCATGTGACTGAAGTACCGCTATGATCCTGAACTGGGAGCTCAGGGGGCTGCTCTTCGGACTGTCTGAGGGTGATGCCAAGGCCGCTGTGTCTACCAACTGCCGCGCCATCCTGTTGCACGGAGGTACGACTGCATGGCACATCTCCTATAAGGCAGTCATTTCGGCCCTCAGGCTGTATTCCAGTGACCTGCCGCCATTCATTCTGCCGCTTGTTTCGATGCGTCTGGAATGTGGCGAATGGGTCTCCTCCGCTGACCCATAAGGCCTGCCTGAGGCTCCTGTTCTGCCTGTTAAGTACAAGCGGGCTAATGTACTGCTTTTCCGCAGAAACCCGAAAGACCGCCCTGGGGATCATACACACAACGAAGAGGACGCTACCCGCGGCAGAAGGGCGAGACGAGGACAGGGAACCTCCAGTGTCAAAGAAGGCCAAAGTTCACACCATGTGACTCAGTTTACCCTGATTATTACCATCACAGGTGTTTGGAAAGTTTTCGACCCCAAACCGGAGAACTTTAAGAGCAGTTTATTTTTAAAAAATGTATTTTCTTGCGTATTACCCATATTTTAACCTGAAGTGTGTAATAAGTCTGTTAGGATGACTGATCTATGGGCAGTCTGTATGAAATGATTTGTGTTAAGATGCGTAAACATGACTGCGTTGCGGCATTTATAAGGATAAATAGCAGCCTAATTTTGGACGTATATAAATATTAAGAAATGTAACCAAGACATAAGACGAAAGAAGGGTGTTCACACAAGAAAAATCAGTTAAAATGTTTATTTAAAACAAAATATTCAAATAAAATGTACATAGCATTTTACATTAAGTACAAAAAAATTACAGTGACTTCAGCAAGTGCATTAAATCCCAAACATGTCCATGTTCGTCTCTCTGAATCTTTCCAGTTTGGACGACTGCCTTCCCCTGCTCAAAACATTCTACAAACCACTTTGTTTGGTTCTTGAAACATACTGTTTACATTTTTTTTCACTAGCCTGTTGTCAGTCTAAATTTGTCTTGCCTTTCAAGGAACACGCCCACTTGTTATTTCCATGTAGTACTATGGTGATAGCAGTTGATCTATAAAAATAAAGTCCCCTATTTGTGTTACTTGAAGGACAAAGCACGAGTACGTTATTTAGATCTCATCTATATTCAGCAGCCCAGTTTCCCAATCCAGCATTCTGTTGCCAGCTTTTCATGGCACACGTTCCTGCAACACCATCACCAATAAAGTTTATTAATAAAAATCAAGATATTCTCTACACGCATGATCAACTGCGGCTTCTTTCCAAGTCAGCCCGTCTCGAGACAATATTGGAAACGTCAGTTAAAAGGGGTTGTATACAATGGTTATTCCATTACCAGTATGAACTTTTGTCTGCGTTGTCTGTCTACATGTTAAAATTGCCAAGAATATTTTTAGCTCCACTTTGCCACTCCAGAAGAGTTTCCATTGGCGTTTTCCCTTCCTGAAATAAAATTAAGTTTTAATATACAAATCTCCGATATTATTACTATGAAATCTTTTTTTGTCATCGTCTCTGGTTTGTATCCCAAATATGAAATACGTAACCAAAAAAAAATGTTTTATATTAAAACGTTTGCTTTCTCCTACCAGTAGATGGCACTGAAGTACACTGTCGTGACTACGTATATGTACGTATATATATTCTACGTATATGTGTGCGCGTGTGTGTGTATGTATGTATGTGTGTGTATATATATATATATATATATATATATATATATATGTGTGTGTGTGTGTGTGTGTGTGTAAATTATTGCATAGGTCTAAGTGAAAATACAAAGGTGAAAATTGAAATCCTAAAATTTCTGAATAAATGTAAAAAATATTACGTCACATCATTGTGGTCATACTCATCATGTCGGGACACATAATGCATAAGCAAATCGTTAATAGACATGCGTGGGGACAAGGGGTGTGTACTTACACAGTTCCTAATGCTCAGCTTTGCTCCATGGAGCAGAAGTAGTTCGATCATTTTAAATCTGTTCAATCTCACGGCATCGTGAAGGGGCGTGTCTCCATCCTAGGTGAACACAACCAAAAATCACTTTAAGGGCTTTTTTTAACATCACCGGTTTGCTTTAATGCAAAGACTTGTGCACTCACTCTGTCTTTGGCGTTGATGTCCGCGCCGCAATGAATTAAGTATTCAGCACACTCATAATGTCCGGTTCTGACGGCGACGTGCAGAGGGGTGCTGCGCAGCTGGGAAACAGACCGGGGGAAAAGCTGTCAAGTAATCTGCACCTGGCCTTTAGCATGCAAATGATAACCCCCTTATCATGAGAATCATGTCCCTGCCATTATTACCTTATCCCTGGCTCCGATCTTCGCGTTATGACTGAGCAGCAGTTCCAGCGTTGGCAGATGTCCCCCCCGACAAGCCCAGTGGGCAGCGGTGCACTCCAGCTGCGACAGGGCCAAAGCATAAGTGAGACATGCGGCCGACGGCTTGCGCGAAATCCCGAATCGCGTCTCTCCGTCGGTACCTTATCTATGTCATCGATGCAGGCTCCGGCCTCTAGGAGCCTCCTGGCGATCTCCGCGTGGCCCTCGGAGCATGCCCGGTGCAGCGCGGTCCGCTTGAACTTGGAGGATTAAAAAAAAAGAGAACGCTTCCTATCAGCATTATTCTGTCAGACAGGTGCATCGGAGCGGTGTGCCACTGTGTCTGTCACTGAAATGCTCACATGGTCGCAGACGCTGGGGTTTCCACCGTCGGCCAGATATTTCTCGATCACCGGCAATTTGTTTTCGGCAGCCGATTTGAGGAATGTCACCTCATCCACCACGTCGGGCTGTATGAGATTCAGATGGTAAGAATCTCTGTTCTACCTCAGTAAATTACCATAGCTGCTTACTAGAAGAAGGCACGAAGGCACAGCAACATAAGCTGAGCCGTCACTTGCAAAAAATAAAGGGTCTGGTAATGATTATTCCTCTTACAATGAAGTCTGGCTCCGGATCTTTGATACGTGCTGGCACCTTCTTCGTCCTCTTCCTCTTCTTGAGCAGCAGGATGTTGTGAAGGTCCTCTACGGTCTCGATCTTCAAGTGGCCTGCATTGTCAACCTAGCAGAGAACAGGCTTTTTGTCCATTAGGCAACCAAGTACGGTATATTTCAAACGTATATACAAGTTCTAGGTAAGTTATGTTACCCGTGGCTGTACCTTAAAATACTTTTGATAATAGTTTAAAAAGCAATTATGTCTGCTACAACAAAAACATAATAATAATTACTATAAATTTATGTTTGTTGATGAAAGCTCTAGCAAAACCAAGCTGGACGTACTTTTAAAGAGTCCAACTTGAATTCATTAGCGCCTTCTGGGACAGCGGTCGCTCCTGAGTGGACTCTGATGCCGTCCTGCTTCTCCGTGTTCATCGTCGCCTCATACTGCCCCCGGACAAACTGCCCCGGGTGGAACTCGCTCTTCTCTTTGCCCTCGCATTTCTTGCCGGAAACCTTTGAAGAGAAGGTTAAAAGTGTGATTTCCCTATGTAGGGATCTCGAAGCCTAACCCTGTCCCTGGTCTCATTACCACAGGTCAGGGTCACCTCATGATACAAGTTATCTGACAAACGCGAGAGCAGAAGCACCGGAGAGGTGGAGGTGTGAAAGAAGATGCCATCTACGTCACACTGGCTGAACGTCACGTACCTTTCAGCAATTCCTGACTGTTTTATCAATTCTAAATCCATGATCCCACTTCCATGCTACTACATTCCTGGAATTAGTTTAAATTACTGACAAGAACCAAAATGTGGCCTAAGTGTTTTAAAATGCAACAAAATCAATTAGTTGTTCAGGATAAACGATAGCTTCTAATTGAAATTGTAATCCGTTGCGGACTGAAGCCTCCCTTTCCCCTCAGGGTTAAATATGTAGTTCTTGAAGTATCTATATGAAAACACTTGCTGTGATTAACTAAGGCAGCGTGCTATTAATGTGAACACTGTCGATGTGATTTTAGCAGCCGTTTGCGCCGACCCTTCTGAATTCGCTATGCTCCAGCGGCTAAGCAAGGAGCTCTGAATAGACCCACAGATGCTGGTTAGACAAATGCAGATTTTTTTTCCCCCATGTTATTTCAGCATATCCTTCAGATCAGAATTCCCCCTTGGTGCTGCTAATCAACAGAAAAAAATGCTATGTATTCAAGGTCGGTTCTAGCTTTGTTGAGACCACCTACCAGCTCTTGGACAATCCCCATGTCTGCTCTGTGCTGAGTGATCCTCTGTGAAGTTTGTCTTATCCAGTCTGCCCTGCTTGTCCCAGTGAAGCACCTTTTATATGTGTTATGAGCACACGAATGAGATCATGCACCAACCTGGGTCTCCGACCCCCCCCCGCCCACGAGAAAGGTGCCTGGTCACAGGGGGGGGGGGGGGGGTTGACCACAAACTGATGTCACCCGGATTTTTGAAGGGGGATGCCATCAAATCCCCTTCCTTCCTGACAGCATGAGTCGGCCTGAAACCCGAATCTGGACAATGCTTGGTGGCCGTGCGCGGTGACCAAAGAGTCCAGATATGTGGGCTCTCCTTTCACGTCCCCTGCGTTCGCACAGGACAGCTGACGCCTGACACGTGACGGCAGGACGCCGCGTTGCGTGGGGATAAAACGGGAAAGGATTGCTCAGCAAACATTACAGCATCCATCAGACTATTTATAAAAGAAAACCAGTCTTTCTGTCTCCTTGCCTCAGGCACTGAAAACTTTCATCCAAATGAATCTGTCACATTTCCTGTTTGCTTGTGTGATCTAAAGTTTCTGATGGGCCATGCATTCCTTTGGTGCAAATAAGAATGATCACACATCCATATGTCTGAAATAGGCCGTCGTAAATTATACGCACCATGAAGTGAACAACAAACAAGACAGCAGTCAGTTAGCACATGCGGACATAATCACTTTGACAAAACTGTATCTGAATATATTCCAGGTTAGTGAATGTACTAGTGATATTCCTTCTTAGTGAACTCTCCGTTTGTGCGCAATACATATACACTCTAAATAACATTTGATTAAATTTTTAGTTTTTTAATTTACACTTTTCAATTTCCATATTAGGTAACTAATGGTTTTGAAGATACAAAGAATACTTTAGTGGCGTATAAACTACATTGTACTTTGAGACTTAAACTGATCCGTTTATACCCAACCCCAATACTAAAGTGTACTAAGTTGTCCAGCTTGTCATGCAATGAGAGACGAAAGACTCGACGCCAGGCATTTTGGCGAAACAAAGGGAGGCTTTTTGAAATCAAAAGAACAACCACTGGAAATAAACAAGATCACAAGGGATCAAACATGGGAGGAGTGAAGCAAGGAAGGGCGCAGGCCACATGAGGGTTCGGCGTCAATGACCGGACTAGCGAGGACGAGACAAAGGGGTACTTAAGTTTATAGACTATCGTAACAAGTATCAGGTGTGACCCATGAGGGCCACGTGAGGGAGGAGATCAGAGGGTCAGGCAGACGTGGTGTTCAGGACGTGACACAGCTGAAATCAACACACACGTGACAGCTCACATATTATTTGGAACAGTTGAACTTGTTCACCTTGACCTTTAATAATTACCGTGTGTGGTAGATTCATCTTTAGATGCCTGGGCAAGGTAATTCGGATGAGGACTCCCGCGGGGAGCTCGTCAGATGCCCAACTGTCCAGTTCATGAAGATTTTATGGATAGTAATTGGTTTCTGAGTATGGTTCCAAAGGGGGAGAGATTTGTTTTAATTTACAGCCTCTATCAGGCAGAAATATGTGCCATTTTTTTCAAGTAAAGAGAACCTTGTAAAATGAAAAGTTGTCAACAATCCTGTTTTTTAACACAAGCCAAATGCTGGCTGGATATGTTTTGTAATTTTAAATTAACTCGGGATAAAAAAAAACACAAAAGACTCACACACTTGTTGGGAAAACACGCCACAGATAAAAAACAGAAAACTTACTGAACATCTGCAAAGCCCAACAGGTTTGTGGACTGTGAATTGTATTATATTTTCACAAATTTCATATAATGCGGACAATAGTACTTGATCTATTAGGGGTGTGGGAGCCATTTATAACTTTGGGGTGTATTACGGGTTTGGGCCACAGGGGGGTGTAGTGCATGGAGTGGTCTGATCGCTTGAGCACAGATGGGTATGTGAACACGTGAGGACAGGTGGGTACGAATAAGTGTTTTCCAATTGGACGGTGTGGATGGTGGAGGGAACACGGTTCTTACCGTAGCACCTGCAAGGGAGCATGGCACAGACAGCACGCCGCCAGCACAGCATAGAGCACAAGTGGTGTATGTAAAAGCAAAGGGTCCTTTTATGTCAACTGAAGGTATGGAATAAACGGGAACATCACCCAATGGCAGAGATCGCTTGGACTTTGGTTATTTAAAGCTACGTGTTGAGAACACTTGGCCATCCATTCTGAGGCTTACAGGAAAGCCTCTTCAAGGATATGTGCCTGAATTTTCTCAATGACTTGTCTAGATGCCGGGGCCATCGATGTGTTTTATTTATTGTCTTGGTTAATGACCCATGTTGTATGAGCTGACTGACACACCAGGACTCCTACATACAACTGACCCATGTTGTATGAGCTAACTGACACACCAGGACTCCTTTCCTTCAATCAGTATCATCCATGTGGGAACATAATGCCCTAATGCAGAATGTCCCAATCCGGTCCCACTCACAGTCACTCCATGTTTTTGCTCCCTCTGAGCTTCCTGCCACAGTCCACATTTTTGCTCCCTCCAGGTCCTGGTAGGGAAAAATGGCAAAAACATGGACTTTCTGTAGTCCCCGAGGAACAAATTGGTAAACACTGCCCTAAAGGAATAGGATTACAAGCACTGTTGACTGTTCCCTCTACAGTACCTGAGTGAAGCAGTTTGTCCCCAAAGCACCCTTCAGTCTCACTTTGATGCTGTCTGCAGTACACTCTCCTTATTTATTATGATGCAACCAATAGCATAATCTGTTCAAATTTATAAAAGACACGGAACTAAAAGTGAAGAGATGATTTTTTTTTCTGTCAGACAGGTAATAGGCGCAGACAGGGACACCCCAGTGTAAAAACTGCTTTGAAGCCTGCAACCAAATCACTAAAGGAACCCGAAGAATGAAAACACCCCCAGGCTAATTACATTTGCTGAAGAGTCTGGTGCATTTATCTAACGTCACATGAACTATTCATAACTTTATTTTAAATAGAGAGATTTTATTAAAGCTATTCCATCCATCCATCCATCCATCCATCCATCCATCCATCCATCCATCCATCCATCCAAATGCTTATCCTGGTCAGGGCCACCTATAACCTGTCTCCGGCAGCACACGGCGAATCAGAGCAACAGGCTGCGGTGCACCCAGGATGCCAGCCAATTGCAGGGTCACATACACACAATCGGCTACTACAGGCCATTCGGAGATGTTCCGGTTCGACTGCAGGAGGACTCAGGCATGACCCCCCCAGGGAGAACATGCTAACTGCACACACACACAGCTGAAGGAGGATCTGAACTCCCAATCCTGGATATGTGAGGAACCCGTGCTACCCACTGAGGCGCTGAAATGATGATGAAGAAGATGATAATAATAATAATAATAATTTTTATTATTTGAAGTAGTAGTAGTCTAAACAATAATAATCAAGGCCAGTCCCCCCCCTAACCCTAACCCTAGCAGGCAGATTCCCTGGGCTACTGAAATGTTTGTATTATAAATTGACAAAATTTGTTTTCTGCTGCCCCTGATGGGGTTTACAATAAACAAAAAAATATATAAATATTAAATTTATGCCCAGACAAAAGCATGCACACATACTGTATGTGCAGAAGCCATTCTATATCTGAAAAAGATTTGTTTAGAAAAAAACAAGCTGTCGGTCAATAGTTTGCCTACAGGAATTTCCATGATGAAATATTGTGGTGCTTTTATTACCCTCTCCATCATGAGAAGTATTGCAAAACTAAATCAGTAGCTCAGTACACGAGCTAAGAGGGTCTTGACATAAAGTTGGGTCATTCTTCGATTCCTGGTTTTAGGACTGGCCATTACTACTGACAACGGAATGTGTGTCCGTTCGCTGTTTTGGGCTGCGGAAAGGCAGCTGCAGCTATCAGATTTTTACCCACAGTAGTCTGTCTCTGACTGTCACAGGGCGCTTCTCTCCCATGTTACTCTATATTAGCCAAACGGCGGCGTTGGGTGGCACACGGACGGGTGCGGGGGGTTGGGGGACGGGGGGGGAAGTCTCATGATGCATCTGCCACAGGAGGAAAGCACCCTCGCGTTTCCAGATTTCTCTCTCCATTGATCAAACGGAAATAATGGTACACCAGTCAATGTGTGATAGATGCGGAAATGTTTCGCGCGTGCGTCTTTTTAGAGAAGTACTTTTCCAGAAAGGATTTCGGAGGATGACATATTTGTAATTCGCTCTTCATTTTAATTATTAAACACGAAGAATACGGAATAATTAAATATTCAAATGTCAAGAGATAATGGAGTTATCCAATTTATGCACCTGGCCACTTTCAACTGACAAAATGCACTCTAAATCCATCACTTCACATTCCTAGACGCAAATATAAACAACATATTTACAGAATATTTTATAAGTGCTTGATTCTCAAAGGGAACAACTGTGTAACTGGCCTCCCTGCCATCCACATCTCATACTGACCCTACTGATGTCTCCAAACAGCTATGGCTGCTGACGTCTATGAGACACTGACGTTTATGGCCGTTGACGTCTACGACACATTGACGTCTACGGCCACAAAAGTCTACAAAAAATTGCATGTTGCGTCATCTCGTGTCATGCAGACCCTGGTCTACAAGGGTGCTTTAGGGTGTATAGCACCCTCAGATTAATAATGTTCCCCCTCAGGTGGAAGTCAATCAAACCATGTTGTTGCATACATCATGTCCCCCTCACTAATTTCAGAGGCACCCTTAGTGATTTTGTCCTGGACCTGGCACTGCTGTAACATTGTTCACTCCTAATGAGGGGGAATCCATGAAGGTGCATTACGCTGACTTATAGAAGGTATGTCAATTGCTTCATTACACCGGCGTAAAATTGGAGCATAAATGATTGAACAGAAATGCTTTATTAATCTCCACTGGGGATGCTATTTTCGCCTACCGGATCTTCCTCTCCATGAGACACACATACAGGTCAATCACAGCACTGGGTCAGCCAGCATGTGGTGGCCCCGGAGCTCAGGGCTAAGGGCCCACAGACAACTAACTGTTCGCTGAGGTGTGAACCGGCAACCTTTCAGACCACAGGCACAAAGGATTAGCCTGCTGAGCCTCAGTTTGGCAGCTTAATTAAGTCTGCTGTCATGCATGATTTTTAGCGTAGAAGGAAATTGAAAAGGGGATAAAATAAAGACAAATATATGTCACGGTAACCAGGAACGTCACTAGAGGTTCCTGAGAAGGGAGGTCAAGCCTTTACTGGGGGGTGGGGGGGGGCATAAATAACATTTTAAAACAGCCCTAGTGACGCCCCCTGCTGGTAACCTTAGGATGTGCATGACTGGGCCCATAAGCGTGACCTGGGCCACAGGTAATTAATAAATCCAGCTCTTCGCCGGTGCTTTCTGAGTCCACGGAAATGATCCGGTGTCAGAGAAGGTTGTAGCGCGGCAGGGGCCTGAGCAGATGCTGCTTCCCCAGGAGGATTTACACGCCAGAGGAATGTAACACATGGGGTCTGGAGCCCCCCCCCCCCCAGGGATCCCTGAAGCGTGCTCCGCATTCGGGCAACTAGCCGCCGAGATTCCCGACTGCAGCAAGTCTCCCGTCGCCGGCGAAATGCCTGTCGCCGTGGCGATTGGAGCCCAGTGCCGCCGGAGTCCCTCGGAGGGGCGACGGATTAATACTTGGTTGTCACTTGAACCACAAGGAGCACTAATCGCTGTAGCGGCAGTGAGATCTCAGTAGCGCAAATGTGATCCTAAGGCCAAAGGGGAGGTGGGGGTCAGGGGGGGGGGGGCAGGGGGGCGTAAAAGGGATGGCACAGTTGTGTCTCTCAGGTTTTTGACCGACTGTAATCGTGCCCCAGTGATCTGACAGGGCGCCTGCAAGGAGGACGGCTTACGGCGCCGCCTCCATATCGAGAGGGGTGAGAAAAAACAAGCGGGACTCGAGTCGTCCGCGGGGGGCAGCAGGAGATACCGTTGTCACCGCCGGGCCTGTACAGGTCCTCAGGAAAACCGCCCCCTCGCCCCCTTTCGATATTCATTGTACGCTATGCAGCTCATGCAGTGAACAAAGGATCTGAAGCGGCAGCTGAACTCGGATCAGAAAATCTTGCTTAATGTGCAAATGGGAATCTGAACAGTGCATTCATAACATTCATCCTTGTAATTATTGTAATTCATTCTTGTAATTCATTCTTATAATTACATTCAGCATGTAATTATACTTATTCCAACAGTTATTATATATAGATATTTTATATAAATATTTATGCTAGAATGATATTCTCATGGTGAAGGTTCTAGTTTGACTTCATCTGTCTTGGTTCTACTTAAACATCACAGGAATTAATCAGTAATGAATGTCATATGAAGATGAGTGTCTGGTAAGATGTTATCCTGGGTTGAGATTTAAAAAAAAAAAGAAAAACAATAAGGGGGATATCTACCATGATGAAACAGATCTCATCTTCATCTTGCTCCCAGTCAGGAAATAAATCAGACCTAAAACAGAAAGAGACGTCAGTGTGCAAGTTTGACTTATTTGCGGTGATGCGTTATCATCATGTGACTAATTGGATGTGTTGTGATTTTGCTTTTAGCTTGAAAAAACAAGCACATGTCTCTGTCACTCTTCTATATTTCTGAATATGCAAGATTTTAATCCGATACGATAATTTTTGTCATGACTTTCGAGACGAAGGAATCGAAGGCAGGTGTTTTTGATAAATCAAAAGGGCTTTACTGAAATAAAACTAAACAAACAGAGACTGGAAAGAAACAGGATCACGAAAGATAAAAACAAGAGTACTACAATGAGGAAGGACACGGGCTGACAAGGAGAGTGACGTTAATTATGGGACTGGGGAAGTTGAGACAAACAGGTACTGATATATAAAGACTAACAAGGGGCAACAAGCAACAGGCGTGGCTTATCAGGGCCACGTCAGGGAGGAGAAATGAGGGTAAGATGGGCAGAATGTAACAGTTTTATGTACCATACATTATATTTTCAGTAGATAGTCCAGGAAAAAACAGCTCATGGAAGGTGTACTTGAGTTTTATTGTTAGGGCATGAAAATACAGAAATAGTAGCTAATAAAGATTGTTGTGTTTAGATGTCCGGGACAGAATTAGCAAATGGGAATCTGGAATGTGTGGATGGTGCTTTTAGTTGCATTTCTGTTATCGAAACCTAATAAAGCTGATCTCAATGGCTTTACAGAACGACGGATGATGTCCTGCTCAGCTTGGCGGACAGCGTCACGTATTTCATGGTCTAACAGTAACAAATAACTAGGTAATGTAAAAGAGGGAAAGATTCTAGAAGAAAAATCTATATAAAGCGTTGCTTTTAAGAAACAGTGATTTTTGCAAACTTGAGTTTGCAAAGTAAACAGCAAATTTAGCTTGAAAGGCATTAAATCATACTTTCAAAGGTACAGTCAAGTTCACTGAATCGGGACTACTAATTTTGTAAAGTTCTTCAGTTATAATTAGAACATTTCTAATTTATGGTATTTTATGGCAAAAGCCATAACTACATAAAAAAATGACTGAAACGTCTGCAATTTTGATCTTTTCCAGTAAATAAAATCATATTTAGAAACATGTCCAGTTCTGGAAAAAAGTAAGAGACCACAGCAAATTTTTCAGTTTCACTCATTTCTCAATTTATGGGTATGTGCCTGTGTTAAATATACATGTTTTTTTCTAAATCCAGCCTGGCTCTTCCCTACTTTTGGTGAAGGGCTTCTTCCTTGCTTTATGGGTCTTCAGTCCTGCTTGTAGAAGCCTTTTAGTTCACGAGGCACCATTGGATTTGCTGACAGCCTTCTCTGGCATTAGAAAGTCACCTCTGCCCTTTACCTGGCTAGTTTTTGGACAGTGTCTCCTGCTTCATCTTATTCTTGTGTAATGTTGTCTTAGAAACTTTGAGCCTGGAAGCAGCCTGCCACTCAGTGTAACCTTCTGCCAGCAGAACCAGGTTTAAACCAGGATTTAATAATGCAGATTTTTAAAAAATATAGAGTGGTCACTTATTTTTTTCCAGAGCTGTATATATAGTTATAAAGTCATTAAACGATAAATATCCATCCATTTGACAAGTGACATTAGCTAAACCTGCATTCCTTTAACTCCCAAAGGCAGACACACACATGCACACACATTTTCATTAACTCGAGTTGCTATGCAGCATCTAAATAGAAAGAAATTTCAATACCAAAGGGTAAGGAAATGCCTGTCTCTGTTGCCATGTTCATTTTAGCTGGTTGAATCACACAGCACCCCAGAAAAACTCCAATTTCCATCTCCACTGCCAAGTGGCACTGCAAGCAAGGAGGAAAACTGAACCACGTTTCAGTCTTACCAGTCCATGTGAGCGACTGATGCTCAGCTGCATGTTAGTAGTGCTGTTGCATCTATGTAGCTGCTCCACACGTAAACCTTACCAAGGAGAGAAAGATGCATACATGCAAAAAGATATATGCGCAAACACTGACGCATGTTTTGTGAAGTCATCATAGAAGTTGAACAATTTCCACATAGAGCATCACTAGGAAACTCCTTCATGCTCATTTCTCATGCTTCAGTCCATCTGAGAATCACCATGGCTACAGCTGATGAAGCAGATTGGTCTGTTTCCCTTACATTTCTATGGTGTAACGCGTGCTGCTTCCTTCTGCGCCCGCAGCCTGTGACTGTTGATGTGCCCTGAATGAACAGTCCCCCTTCCTCCTCGGTAAACTCTCTCTGGACACATTATTGCCATTTTCAGACACATATAGGTTTGGCTGTCAGATCATCTCCTTACCAGGCACGCTTTCTGCTCAGGCATGAAGTTGCTGTTGCCCTTGTTTGGTTAGAATGCAACCTGACCTGACCCGACCAGCAGCAATAAACCACAACTAAACTTATCTTTCGGCTCATGCAAAATTAAGCGATCTTACTTTTATTACTCAGAAGCAGTTTTACCATTTTTTTTGCACACTTCCTGAAAGGATACTTTAACAATACAACCCCAGAACATCAAAAATTTGCGATCCGAAACCAAGGACCACGTTTTTAATTCATTCGTATAACAGGATTTTTTTAAATATAGTGTAAATCTTATAAATTCACGTGAGCCAGACAGCAACGGGAGTTATTTCGTACAAAAACCTCATCGTTCTGAACAGGAACACAGCATGTTACAATATGTTTCGGTAATTTTGCACTTTGCACGCTGGCATTTGGAATCAGCAGAATTCAGCCGCAATACAGACAAATGGTGCTTCTTTGGGGACAAATGCTAAGGCTGTTTCATCCCAGCTGTCTCACAGTAATTGAATCTCACTTTCAGCTGTTTTTGAAGTTCTCTCTGAAATTCCGGACCCACCCGAGCGTAACACTGTCAGTGTAGGACCCGGTTTCCCAGCACAAACATCACCAGCATCTTCCTCTAATTCTACATGTTCAGTGGAAAAAAAACATTTTTAAAACCACATACCTATGGATCACTAAATCATTTTAATACAAAGACTACTTTAAGTATATTGAATTAAAGTGAATTAGTTTATAAGGTCAGCATCGTTGATTGAGAACACAATATACATTTATATTTTAATCTATTAGCCAAATTATTTCATTTCACTACACTTTTTGTTTCATTTCCAGTTAATTATAAAAATACAGGAGTGCATTTATTGTTATTAAGCAAATTTACCACAAAATTTTATTATAAAACTTAATTTTTTAAGCATTGGTAAATAGTATTTGTAAATTATGAAAATATTTTGTCTATGCAAGTACCTGCTCATCTCAGTCAGAATTATGCAAAATATCCATCCATCCATCTTCTTTAACTGCTAGTCCTATTCAGGGTTGTGAGGGTCCAGAGCCTATGCTGGAGGCCACGGACACCAGGCATGTGGCATATCCCGGGTGGAATAAGGCATAAGACAGGACTACACCCTGAATGGGATGCCAGTCCATCACAGGGCATATATACTGTACTGCAGTGGTTCTCAACCTTTTTTGCACTGCGACTCAAACTTTACCTTGACATTTCAGTCGTGACCTTATATCAAGTATAGATTTTAATTTACACTATGAACAACCACGCAATACACTCTGCAGTTTATGCCAATCGATGACCACCTCATCTGATTGGATGTGCCAGTGAATTTTAAATTACGCATCTGTGGTTTGACTGCTTGGATTGGTTGAGTGTTCACCAGTTTTCCACTAAGCATTTGCAGACGCAAAACTGTTTATATGGATTAATTCTAAGGTTGGGATTATGGATCAACATAGGAGCATTCTGGTCTTAAAATGCTTACATTTCCTACTCTGCCTCACGACCCTTTTAGAACTTGCCGTGAAACAAATTTGGGTCACGACCCATGGGTTGAGAATCGCTGCTGTACAGGACAAAGTCTTTGGCAGCCAAAGAAAATAATGTTTAAATTATGTTTATATTGGTGCATAGCTATGAGTATATGTCTATACACTATGCCAGGTTAGCCATTTCAAAACCATTCACCCGTATTTGCAGGTGTCATCCAATAATTCCATGCATTTGATGAACTCACATACTATCCTTATCTGGGTAATCAATACCTCATGATATTAATTGATTAATTAAGTTGATTAAGTAAATGAGCTGCCAGTGGGAACTAACAAATACATGGAATGGCTGAGGTCCCCGTGAGGAGAGGTTTGGGAACTGAAGCGGTGTTCATCTAGCCATCCAACAAGATGTCAGTAACTTTTTGTAGAACAGGAGAAATTCTTATACTTTTATTACAGCTTACTTGTAAATATTCCAAGATTATTATTTTTTTTTGGAGCAAATATTTACATAAAACCCAGATAAAAAGTGTTAAACATAATTACCTTTGGCTGCCTAAGCCTTCTGCGCAGTGCTGCACAAACACAATCATACATGATGGGCATTTCTGAGACACCAATCAGTCCACTTTCATATCTTTGGGATGTGGGACGAAATGTGTCCCACTTTGGGGGAATACCCAAACCCCAGACCACCATATTCAACGATACCACCATTATACAGGGGCAGATTTGCAACAAAAAAGCAGCCTAGGAATTGGCTGCCAACCACAGGGGAATCTCCCCCCTCCGGTTGGGGGTGGGGGCTTTCGCCGATTGCAATCAGCCGGTTGGCCACCAATGAAATAACACTCTATTAATCACCTCCCGGTTTCAACCTGGAAACACGCCGAGATCGGACTGGGCAGCCCTGGAATATAAGTTACAGAATGCTGGGGTTGGGTAAAAATGTCCAGTCCTCACAACCAGCTGGCCCACTGGAAAAATTCCTGAACTTCCAGTTCACACCTGCATTATCGTCATTATAATTCACTGTACTATAAAAGATTCTTCTGGAAGAATGGACTGGGAATTTACAACTTGTTTTAATGCAATGGGGTATTGTACCCTTTCTTATTTGCTTATTGCAATGTTTCCCAATCCAGTCCTCAGGGGCCCACAGCCAGCCCACATTTTTGCTCCCTCCCAACCGGCAGGGAACTCAGAGGGAGCAAAAACATGGACTGGCTGTGAGTGCCCAAGGACCGGATTGGAAAACACTGGCTTAATGAGCTGTGCAATGTACTTACCAAAGGTATTCGGATAACCTCCACTGTTGTTATTTACAGAGCTGATTGAGGATTATCTTTGTGGGTTTTAGTCATTCATTTCCATAATCCCTTTTCTTAGTAATCCTTGCTGTATTTGACTTAAATTTACCTAGGGCACGCAGAACTATAAAGAGAAGACCCTTGTGAAGACAGGGAGAACTCAGTCACATTCACAAACACACACACACACACACACACACACACAAAACAAGTTACAGACCAGGAATTTTGGCAGCGTGAGGTAATAACACTACCCACTGAGCCAACATGCCAACCAACTCATTAAGTGGGTGTGCACAAAAAAATTATGCCGGCACACAGTGAAAGTAATGACCCAAACAGTTGTCATCTGCGCCCCAGAGACTGGTATCTCCACAGGCTACTAGCTGTTAGGGATATGCAAAGCTTCAGGTACCCCAGACTTGATAATTAGACTATTAAGTTGGGCTCTTCGTTCACCGGATTACTGTCGACACCTGCGTAGCCAGAGCAGAAAAGCAAATTTGTGCGACTTTTGTATAAAAAGAACAGATTCATCAAAACCTCATAATGGGAGACAGATCCAGTTCAAAGTCTACCAACTGTCGATTTTATTAGGAGCTGAAACATCCACACCTATCGCTCTCCTACCAGTCTGCTTTTCTAGTTTGGAAAGAAGCTGCATTAAATTAGGTCTTGGATTCAGGCTGACAGAAAAATCAGTGATTAAATTCAATTTCAGAATTTTGGAATTTTATCTGGTTTGTGGTTAGTCAACAAGGACTCTGGAGATAAGACACAGGCAAGGCTATGATCGTCGCTTAAGATGTAGCAGAGTCAGTCAGCTAAAGACATCGCAGCAACACTCACTGAAGAGGATCTACCATGGCTTCTTCCAGGAAGTTTTTGGAGGAGGGTTACAGATTTTCAGCACTGTTCTCAACTAGGGCAAATCTCATGGCTCTGGACTAATGCTATGAGGTTACTGATCAGATTAAACTGGCATAGTTACTGTAAATAAACTCAAATATGTCATTCAGTCAGTGACAAGCAAAACTTAAGAATGCAACGAAAGGATCCACTTTGAAATGACTAAATCATAAAACTGATTCAAAACACAGTGAGAGTGGGCTTGATGCCTGCACTTGGATCTTTCTGAAGTTTACATGTTCCCACCATATCTGTATTGGTTTTCTCCTGCAGCCCAAAAACATTGATTTGGGTGACGTGGTGTCTCTCAGTTGCCCATATTTTGTGACTTTGTGTATTCGATAAGTGGTTATATAACACAGATGTATAACTGCAAATTTTAAAACTGCTATACACAGTACCAGTCAAGAGTTTGGACACGCCAAGCCACCTACAAAGGGGAGTGATAGCATCACATCACATGACCTGTCCACCCGACCAACACACGCTAGAGATGGTTTTAGAGTTTGACCAGAGAGTGAAGGAAAAACGGCCAATGAATGCCCAGCATATATGTGGAAACTTCTTCAGGACGGCTAGAAAAGCATCTTAAGAGGCCACCTCATGAGCCTGGGGTATAGAAGAGACAGTACGGTCAGGCAGTCCATGGAGCAATTAGGCCAAAGGGCTTTGCTCAAGAGCCCAATGATGGGATTGTTCTGCTGACCCAGGGATTTGAACCAGCAACCTTCTGAGTCCCAACCCGCAGAGCTGCCCCTAATATATTTTTTCATTTAATACTTTTCTGGTCATTGCATAACTCATTATATGTTATTTAATTGTTTAGATGTATTTATAATTATTCTAAAATGTAGAGAATAGTACAAATAACCCTTTCTATGGGTAGAATTGTTCAAACTCCTGACTGGTACTGTATAATAAAGTCAGCATTAGTAATCAGGTTTTTGTGTTACTTTCCTTATTGGTTTTCTCTGTCTACTTTAAAATGAAATTGCAGGTGGATAGGCCATGTTTTCTATTCAATACTGTAGAGTCATGAAATATTTAAAGGTTAACAGCATTCAGTCTGAGTGAAAACAAAAAACTGAGTTTACTTATATCGATCTTATGTCTGTATCTTCAACAGGATCGATAATATTCTTGAGTTTATTTTACCCACTTTAGATAGCTAAAATTTTGGAAGAAGACACTTGTCATATGACCACTTACAAATGTACTCCTCATGTAGTATAATTAAAAGTGGATTCCAGGCAATGAAAATTGCACCCTTTGTACTGTATATATTTACACTGTATATTATACAAAGAAATCCACAGACCATCCAATATTTCTTTACTTCTGTCTGATGTTATTTTTTGCCCATAGAAACGATACTCACCTGATCCATTATAGTGAAAACAACCAAGTGCACGTGGGATTTATATCCATCCATCTTCCAACCATTTATCCAGTACAGGGTCTCTGGTGGGGGTGGGCAGGGGCTGATGCCAATCCCAGGCAGCATATAGCATAAGGGAAGGGACACCCAGGATGGCTACACAGACAGTCGCACACTCTGGGCAAGGCCTTTGGACATCTGGTCCCCACAATGTAATATATATATAAGACCACACACACACACACACAGGCAATCAAGCCCCTAAATCCATCCATTTTCTATACCCACTTGTCCTATGCAGGGTTGCAGGGATCTGGAGTCTATCCTGGAAGTTACAAGCACAAGGCAGGGAATAACCCAGAATGGGGTGCCAACTCATTGCAGGGCACCATTCACACATAGAAGCAATTTGGCTACTCCAATTCACCTGTGTTTTTGAACTGCAGGGAAGAAAACCAGAGGAAACTCCACAATGACAGAACATGCAAACTCTACATACACAGAGCTGGGACAGAGATGCAAAGCCTGGCCCCCTGAGGTACCACGGGACCATCGTGCCACCCTACAAAATACCTTACATGCAGTCATTATTTCTGCGATGGACTGGCATTCTGTCCAGAATGCCCCTGTATTGTGCTCTAAGCTTCCTAGACTCAGTGTGATATTGTAATGTTTAAGCAGTGATGGAAGATGGATTATTATTTTTGTAGGCTATAAGACACCAGAATACTTTTAACAGCATTTGGCAAACACCTGCTTTCATTACATGAGGCACTCTCTTTTTCCTGTAAAGTTTACCGTTGCCCCTTACACAGTTAACAACATTTTGAAATGTGCATATATTAAACTATATCCAGAGTAGCAGGTACTGCAGTAGACAATTCCAGTGATACTTTATTTCCACAATATGATGATATGTGTTGATATTATAATACAGCAACACAATACTACAACACATTAAGGAAGGGACTGGAAAATATAGCTAATGTCCACATTAAGTAGGAACGGTAGAAAGAAAAATGATTACAGACAATAACATGTTATCACATGTTAAACTTTTTTAGCCCGGAATAGTCCAGTAAAACCTTTAATCTTGAGGCCACTATGAATTTTCCACGGGGACAGTTATTAAATAGGTCAATTCTAACTAGTGTCAAATTGACCCTGATTTTATTAACTGTATTAAGACCAAAGACAGACACTGACATAATTTATATCTGTTCATTGAAGCGTACAGCAATACGGTTCTGATTAAGTTACAAGCTCATTTTGCTTAATGTAACGAGATGCCACATGATGACGACGCTTGTGACGTGTCCATTTAAACGATAATTGATGAAGGCAGACTTTACCACGTTATCAGTCATAATAAATACCGTAACACGTCATTACAGTACATCAAATTCCTAAACATCACATACTTTTAAAGAGTTTTATGCCAATGAGTAGGCGAACGAAGCCCACATATACTTTAATTCCTAGTGATACTTGAAATAAAACGTGGGCCCTTTAAGAAAAAGTTATTTTGCAGAGCATTAAGTCAAGGATGAGCCACGCAGTATAGTTGATGACATTATTTAATTCTAAGTCATTTAAGCACAATGTAACGGGATCCTATTTTATATGCCTGCAATGGACATGCACCGTTTAAACGGGCTGGCGTTGTAATGGAGGGCTATGTGCTTTAACCATCACACTATCTGGCTGCCACAGTGCTGTGTTGATAAACAGCACACTTTTCCACCAGCCCTCTGTTATCGTGCACAGTTACTGGAGTACTTGGTAATTGAAGGCTGCGCCCTAGTTTGTGTCCAATCAGAGTGTATCTGCCGTAGGATGAATAAAGCAGCAATGCGTAAACAAGCAGTGGAAAGTACTCCGCCCCTTTCTTCTATCATCTTTACAGCGGCTAGTTCCGTATTCTGTGAGATTTAATGCAACATCCACGCACATTAAGCAGCGCCGGGTTATAGCACTCGGGATTTTCGGCGGATCCTCACGACCATCGGCCTCGTTAGAAATGGAAGGTAAGCGATGCGGTCCGCGTCGCGAGAGCCAGTCGGGTAGCCGACGCTATTGCGTATCGTTTTCACAAGGTGCCGTTCTGGTGAAGTTTTAGGGTGGGATGGGGATGGTATCGTGTGTCACGCACGGCTATCAAGTTGCTGTACATGTGTCCGACCTTGTTCCGCTCGGTGGTGTGTAAAGCGCTAGTTAAAGCGCCCCAACTAGTGCTCGTACTTGACGCCGCGCCGCGGCGGAAAGTTACACTTTTACGGCCGCTAGCAACTTGTGTGGTGTGGCGTGTTTTTCCTTTTTTTTTTTTAACGACGGCGATTGCGTCCCCCCTCCCTCCTTCCCGGTCAGCGCCGCGCGTACCCAGCTAGCCATGTTCATACATTTATCGCCCAGTAAACCTGTTTTCGGGAAGGTGACGCACGTAGTGACGCTCGCGACTTCCTGGTGCTGATGAGCGACAGATAGCGCGCGCGGCCGCTGTCCGCGTGCGAGCTCCGCGTCGGAGGATTTTTCTAGTAACGCGCTCCTGAGCGCCGCGGTGACGTCCCTCCGATTCGCCTGACCTACACCGCAGCCAGCAGATTTAAAATGCAAAAACACCCCCCTCTCCGGCACGTATTCGCACTAATTCTTGACCATATCTCCGATATGTGCGTTTTGAAATCTAATTAACGGGCGGGTTACTTGATTCGCTCCGTCACAGTGTCTCCCGTCGTTAAACTCTTATTATAAATACGTACGATAAAACAGGACTGTAATACCGAGGGATGTCGCTACAGTCAGAAATCGTGCGTGAACATAGGCGGCCCGTGAGCCAGCTAACTACGAGCTAGCCGGGCTGTTCTCACCGGGCACCTGCGCTTAAGCTGACATTGAACGGGAACTTGATGGAATCCCTGCGAGAACCGAATGAACGACAAGTTATATTTCTAGCAAGAAACAGTAGTTTTAAAGTATTGTAAAAGTCGAGTCAATTTAAGTTCCGGCCTGTTTTAAGGTGGAAGATGTGATGCGAGCGTATGGGGAAGCGAGGGCGGTATTGATATTGTGTGTGTGTCTGTGTGAGGGGGCGGAATTCATGTCTGTAACGTAAGATGCACCTGTACTATGCAATGCATAGGGATATTTTGTGGCTTCCACGACACTGCGTGCACTAATGCGAAGACATTGCATTTAGATTGCTAATTATCCTGACCCGTCATAAAACGAAATATCAGAAAAATTAAGGACCCGTTTATCTCATCTGCGATGAGATTCAGGGGTCGCTTGGTGAATCTTCATTCCGTTTCTTTTACAGACTGGTGATTTCCTTGTAAGTTTTTTTTTTTTTTTTTTTTTTTTTTTTTTTTAAAAAAAGATTGACGGCGATATCAGTTTCTGCTGCGTCTTTTCTTTTTGCATTGACACTGAACGTATCGTTTATATATAAAATGTCACACATTGGTGTAATTGCTGTTTTTGGATTATATAAAGTTTATGTATACTTGAATTTATAGCATCCATCATAGTTTCAGGCGTAAGTCTAATTGTGATGTACTTGCATTTGCTAGATACACTTTCCCAGGCGGATGAGAAGTGAAGCACCCAGATTAATGTCTTCAGGAAAATGCCCTTTCCACAAAGCGAGGATTGACTTGAAATGCAGCGGGTACACAGGGCAGCCCAGCAGTGTAGTGTAACCAAAGCACTCCTGTGAACCCTGCCCTGCATCCCTACCACCCTCCTACCCCCTCCGACACCATTGTCTACATTCCTTCTGTACAACCTCTTCTGCCGGGGTCAAAAATGTCTGTGCAGAGGAAACACCTCGTCAAAGAGTTCAACCACTTCATCACCTGCTATGTGTGCAAAGGTTACCTGATAAAGCCCACCACCGTGACTGAGTGCCTGCATACATGTAAGTACTTTAACTGTCTAACAAGTAATCCCCC
>JAODLC010000045.1:9801265-9823952 GCA_026781145.1 Hippopotamyrus pictus | reverse complement strand
TTTCACAAGGAATCCCCCCCCCCCCCCCCCAAGAAAAGCAGGTGACACTCTTATCATGACAGAAGTTTGCGTTTCACTTTTGCTGACGCCGACTTTCATATCGTCACTTTCTTACAGCCACCTCCCTGAAAATCAGAGGCAAGTAAATAAAATGACCCTCAGTCTTATGGCCTTTGCCGTCGTTTCCAGGGCGACTCGTAAACAATAGTATGAACTCTGACTGGACATGAGATGTTTTGCTAATCAGCTGTAATTGTCCAATTTGCATTTGCATAGCTTCAGTAAAAAATATTTTAACCCCAATATCTCCTCAGCGCACGCATTTCTAATTGAACGATTTCCAAATCAACACTAATCTCCATCTTTTTTTTTTCTTTTGTATAATAATTTATACTAATCGTATCCCAAAATAATTTTAATTATATAAACTTTTTATTTTAATTGAAGGCCAAATCAGGCTGTGTTTATTTTTTTTCATGTAATTCAAATGGTTAATGCCATTCTAAATGGTGATTTTATTTTTTTCACTAGCTTTTTCTGCTTCTGTTTGCAAAAGCATTTTTTGGCAGTCATATTTGAAACTTTCATATTTTTAAGGTCCCCTGTCCTCTGAGAAAACTGAGATAAATGAAAATCTCTCCAAGCCAGCAGTTTCACACACATGTTGTTATTTCGCTGCTATATTTTATGCACATCTTTCTTCACACCCCAGAATTGCTACTGCGTACACAGTGGATAGTTCTTTTGTGTTTTCATTTTTATTTGCTGACATACATAGACCAATCATTTTGTTTTCACCTGGTTGTAAATGCTAGTTGTAATGGCACATCTGAGAGCTCATTCTCATGAATGACAGATCTCTGGTAATCTGGGTGAATACAGTCATCTGTGGGTTCAGTCACCATGACAACAGATGCCTTCCTTTTCAAATAAGCTGTTTTTGTCCAACTTATTTTTACTAGAAGGTGAAATCAGTTCCTTATCCATTGTGGAAATGATATCGGCTTCCATTGTAAGTTTGGAGTTGGGGGGGCTTAATTCTGGCTTCAGTCCTCTGTTGACCGGCTGGGAGGTGGTGCTTCCTGTTCCCAGAACACGAGGACAGTCATTGTTCTACATGTATTCACCTCAGATGTTAAGCCACTTCGGATCCAAAGGTGGTTATCCAGAACCGGTACTGGTAACACTATAGCATTGTTTTTTCCTCCCTCTGTGGGTGTTTTTGTAATTTATAAAACATTCTGCTTAATTTGGAGGAACTGGAGGGATAAAGAAGGAACAAGTGGTTGTATCATATTAATTTTTATTACAGATCTAAGCATACCTTCACAGAATGTGGTGATAATTACCAGAGACAGCATACTGATCTGGAGCAATTTAAATTATTGTGCCTAGGGATCTTGGAGTGAGCTGTTACATGAAGGAATCATAGCTTACAATTAGGCCTGAGGCAGATGAAACTTTTGAAAAGGTAGTAAATTCTTTTATGTAAAAATTGTTGTCAAAGTCTTGACTTTGGCACCGGTTAATACATCTACTAATGTGTGTATGTGTTTTTTTTTTTTTTTTTTAATTGTGCTGAAATGAAACACATTTTATAAGCCTTCAGGGAATGCTATTTTGGCGTGTTGTTGTACAAGATTTGGTATAATTATATATTTAATAAATTTGCATAAACTTTTTATGCAAAACTGAGGACCTGCCATGAAGATCTTGTACGCCATTTTTGTCGTTACGAAATACTCTAATTAAAGGGTAATATATCACTGCTAGTTTATTATTGGGGTAGTAGTAGTAGTAGTAGTAGTAGTATATTACTCTTATTAAACTGTCCTCACTCTTCCTCTCCACCTCATGTCACAACAAAAGTTTTCTATTTAAATACCTTGGCTGTGTCACTTAAAGTGGTTCAGTGTCCCGTTCTTCTTGCGGAACATTGGCCCGTGTCTGAGAGGTGGCAGAACGCTCTTGCTGTCTTGGCCCTAAAAGTAGGTGACATCATCTTAGGTGACTGCCATGGCCAGTGGGAGCAAGATTCCTGGGATAGTGGTGGCTCTGTTTCTCTGTTATCTCTGTCTGATGACGGAGCCACTGTTCATCTGAAGAGGTGCTATTAGTTAACATTATCTTTTGCAGATCTGAAAATGTGAAAATTAAAGCCCCCACAAGATTGCAAGAATTACAGGGAGCCGTTTCATTATCATCTGGCTATGACCTATTCATGCCAGGTTATTAAATCTGACAAATTTATTACCATCTGAACAGCTGGGGCATAATTCTGTAGACCAGTCTCCAATATTGATCTATAACATGATAAAGAGGTATGAAACGGGTTCTCACTAGAGGGGAGACACTGTCCTATATCCTTCACCTCACAAGAGGTCATTTTAGACATTGTTGGCTCTGAATGTTTCTGGATATGCTTGTTACATCACATTATACGATCCATGGTGTAGTGACACTAACTAAAGAGGATCTGAAACAAATGTAGACTCTTCTACAGAGGGTTATATCAGAATGGGTCCCCTACATATATAATGCAACTCCTGATGCATTCTTGAAAAGTACATTTTTGATGGTCTTGTTGGGGACAACAAGGTCAAGTCACAGACTGGTACCCAATGCACTAAATAAACAAACACATAAGCTGCTCAAAAAAACTGGACACGTGCCTGAAACGTTAAAAAAAAATGTAGCCACATATTTAACGTGACCAACAGACAAAACTACTCTGCTGAATACATCTGAAAGAAGTTTTCTTAAGACTAATCAGTGCCTCAGTATGAGTGAAGCATCGGAAAACATACCATCCCTTTGCTGAATACCCCTGATAAGCATTTCTGTCATGAAGGGAAATTCCCTCCTGGATAGTATTAAGATATTGCGATCCACAATAGACAGTATGATGAAGCTAGATAAAGAAAATTGTACTAATGGCTTTTAAAAAAAAAAATAAAAAAAAAATGCTGACATCAGTGACTACTTAAAATGGTTTCAGAACTTTTTGTTTCACTTTTGTAAACCGCGTCGCTGTCATTCCATCATCAGACTTAACCTGGATATTTTGGTTCGTTTGATGTGTGCTTCCACGTGCATCAGCTGCGATGGGTGCTGTAAAGTTGAAGTGACACTTGAGAAGGCCTGGGATAATGTCAGATAAAGTCTCCATTAGTTTAATTCGGCAATGTTAAGGAATGGCTGCTGGAATGGATTGCTGTGTCTCATCTAATATTTAAATTGCCTTTATATTTCTTTTTTAAAGCAACAGTGTGTCTGTGAATCATTGTATTTAAGAGGCTGGTGCGGTTACCAGATAATTATGGTTGTGGTAACAAAAATATAACAGTAATTTTGATAAAATCTGATTTTTTTTTCTTTCTCAAATCAAATGATTTCTGCATTTTCATTTACTGGTTTCGTATACTGGTTTCTGCAATAGAAAAACCCGTCTCTGCTTCCTGTGTGGGTCTCGAACAGGAAGGAAACGCTGAGTGTCAAACGCAGATCAATAGAGACGGTCCCAGCCTGTGCCTCAGCAGAATTTAAATTGGGTTTTATTTTTAAATGTCAGGCATGTGAGCGTGTTCAGGGAGTGTGTGTGTGTGCGTGTGTGTGTGCGCGCACACTCATGTGTCCAGTTTGTGGGAACGCCTGCTGCAAGAGCATGATGGGAAGATGGCCAAGGACTGTCCACCGCGGTCTTATCTTGCGTCATCCATCAGCACTCACCCAAGTCGTCCCAGAGCTGATCTACCATCCCCACTGACAGCTGGGATTGAGTGCAACAGCATTAAACAACACTGCTCCAGTGTTTGTTGTTGTTCTGCGTGTCTGCTGTTGGGTGCTCGTTAGTTTCCCTTTAAACTGATTCTCGGGAGCGTTTGCTTAGCATGTTTGTGACACGAGGGGAACGAAAGTTTGGATTTCTCCGTTTCCTCGGCTACTCGGCGGTTATGATGTTAGCAGCCGGTTTTAAATAGGAGGCGGGTATTTTGAGAGCCGCCTGCTCGCATCTGCAGTCACTGTATATGGCACTAGTGTGTATTCCTATTTTTACAGTCGCATTCATCCTGTTTGTCTCTCGATAGTACCACCAGATAGAATGTGCCCTAATATGTAGGCTGTCCCTCTGCTGGTGCCTGGATTGCCGCAGAAGAATCTCAGGCCATAGCTTGTCCGTTTTTCTGTGAGCGCCGTTCGTATAGCAACTTTTTAAGCTATACAAATTTTATGAGGTTTACAGCCCAGTGGTCATTTCTGAGAATGCACTGCACTTGGCACTTATTGTTGGCTGTGTTAAAATTGTTATGGTAAGGTGGGGAAAAATCTAAGATTCACGGCTCGGGTATGTTATTTGTAAGAAGTCTCCCCACCAAGAGAGCGTTCCCGTGAGTGAAGCAATCCTGAGAGATCTGGCACTTGTAACATTTTATTTTGTCATTGTTTGGAACCCATTTTTCTAATAATAAACTCATCCGTCCGTCCGTCCATCCATCCATCTTCCAAACACTTATCGTGTACCAGGTCTTGTTGGCCTGAAGCCTGTCCCAGGCAGCCCGTAGCACATGGCTGGGAAATTTTATAGGATTTCTCGAGTGTAAGTCGGCTTACCATGTTTGTTTAATGCTATTTGTTGTTTATATTTGGCGTTCAGTTTTAACCTGCTTTTTAAAAAATTTCTCCTTTTGCTAGTTTGTAAAAGCTGCATCGTTCAGCATTTTGAAGACAGCAACGACTGTCCCAAATGTGGCATTCAAGTTCACGAAACGAACCCACTAGAAATGTTAAGGTAAGACGTTTTTTGGGAGACTGATGGTTTCATAATTAGCATTGTGGAAAAAAAGAGTGATTTACAGTATTTTTAGAGTTGCTAAACATGTCAGTGTAATTTTTTTGGTGCCACTTTACAATAAAGCTACCCATATAAAGGGTTTATGAACGGTTAATAATCTGGTTATTAATTAGGTTGTAACACTTTGTAAATAATTAATAGACAATTTTAAACAAGTTATAACACTTTTCTTTTTATTAATGAGTTACTACCATTTACAAGTGGCAAAAGGGAGCCTTATTGTAAAGTGGTACCTTTTTGTATGTAATAAAAATTAAGATGGTGACATCAACAAATCTGACCTCAAACCAGTGAATGGGTTTTATATACAGGCTGGGTGTGCCACCTCTTTGACTTTCTAAATTACACCAAGTATAACCTACAGTTCTGCTAGAAAGGGACACAGCTGGCTTATATGCTTGTTTGGGGCTCCAAGGCTGACACCTGCAAACGCCATATTTTGTCATTTACAGCCTTTGCACTCTGGCTTATTTATTCATTAGCATCACTCTTTGATACTGGGTGACGTTCCATTCTACTTTATTTATACCTGAGCTGAGCCTCTGTGCTATGCCAGCTTAAATGGCTAGCTTTTTTATTTAATACAGCAACAGTGCTAGAATAAATACCTACTTTGCAATATTGTTTCTGTGTGATGTCACATAATCTAATAATTAGTTACATCCCATTGTATTCTATACTGTCTTTCTTTTAGTGTGCTACTTCCAGCCATATTCCAATACTTTATTTACCGCCAAACAGATCACCAGACCGTGTTTGCCAGCTGTCAAAACGCAGACTCTCTCATCTGTCCTTGGAGTACTTTCATGTGTCCATTATACAGAATATCTTCAGGAAGAACACTATCTGTGTTGTGTTAGGGATGTGTCAAGGCTGTTCACTGATGGGGAAACTGCTGGTTTCTGGATCTGAGGAAAAGGAGTCAACTCGAGCCCAGTGATGGAAAGAACACAAGTGTTTCCTTAGTGGGAATCGAGGATCAAACCCTTCATCGCCGATTAGCTAGCCTTCTCTCAGCCATCCGTATGGCACATATAGACAGATGCTTTGCAAGTATTCAGTGGAAATTTGTAGGAGGCTGAACAGGCAGTAAAAGTAAAAAAGTGTAAGTAGGAGCAATACAGAAGCTAACTTGTCATGAAGAAACTTATCCACACCCTTATGGATATTCACTTGCATGGCTTACTTACAAGTAAAGTAATTAAACAGTCAGGAGTTCAACACAGTCAGGACGTCAGTGATCTTCTGCAGAACCTTTCAGGGCTGGTAGATTTTAAAGTGACCCGTCCCTTTTCCTGTCGCACGTAGAAGACCTTGGATTGTCTTCCCTTGGATCAGAAATGCGGTGCTTTATTCCAGTGGCCAGTTTGCTTCTCCTTATCAGGAGCTGACTTGAGTTTGACATTTACTGAAGGGAATCAATGAGATTCTTGCACCTCTTTTTTGTGTATGAGAGTTTGACCCAACCTGACTTTTCCCTCCTTTTCCTCCTATTTTTTACCCCCCACCCCAACCTCTGTTTTTAGGTTGGACAACACCTTGGAAGAAATCATATTCAAGCTTGTGCCTGGACTCAGAGAAAGTAAGAAGGCCTACTTTGACTCTTCTGTGACTGACTGCTTTGGTGTCTTTAGGGTCATAGAAAATGTCCTCGTGTGCCCTCAGTGAAATGATGCGTGACCCACGTCGAATTCTCAGAACTTCAAGCTGAGCAGGGAGCGAATCACGTGGTGGTCTTTGCTCTCCCCTTGGCGGTCTCAGACTCCCAGCACCCGCACGCGCTGACACCAGTTGTCAGGTTTAATTAAGCAAACAAAACTGCTTTTTTAACACACCCCAGAATCTCATTATCATCTCCACAAATATGCAGGTGTCTCTCTTTTCGGCAGCCGGCACATTTCCATGTGTCCTTAGACTCTGAGATATTTGTCATTACATCCCAGAAAAAAAAATACAAAAATCCCATGCTTATAAATAAGATCTGTGTAGGTGCCGAAGCAATTAGGCAGACCAGAAGCTTTAAGTTTCATATCGCAGAACTGCGCCTTCAGCTACTGCATTGCATCCGTTCATTTTCTGTAAGCATTTATCCAGTACAGGGTTGCGGTTACCTTGGAGACTCAGAAACACAGGGCATAAGGCTGGGGAACACCCCGTATGGGATGCTAGTCCAATGCACGTGGCACACGCTCCTTGAAACTCTGTGGGCAATTTAGAGACACCAGTTTGTCTAAAAGCATGTTGTTGGTCCGCTGGAAAATACAGTACACATAAACACAGGGAGAACATGCAAACTCCATACAGAGTAGGGGGCCGTGAATCGAACCCTCATGCCCAGAGGCGGAACGTCCACTGTGTCACCATGCCACCCTCGCTCAGGTGCGCTAAATTGGAATAGCGATGTTAAGTCATTTAAATTAAAAATCTCTGGTAAGCAAACATTCAGCATAAAGTGGGTAGCTTCAAAGAGGAGAAGCGCCCGGGTCTTCTCGCTGTGAAGGTTTAGCCGGTCCATCTGTTTCACTTTGGTTGGCATGCTGTGTTTTTGCGGGGAATCCGAACGGGAGATACGGCGTGAGATAATTTATTTATTTCCCTCTGCTACCTCTCCCTGTTTATCTCGCCAAGTTATTTTGACCGAAGCGCAGGCTTTGAGCGTCAAGCTTACCAAAACTGATAAGGTAATGAGTAGATAATTAGTTTTACGTCTGCTATTTTTTTTTTTTACCCTGTCGAGTTACTTCAATGGCTTTAATTTTTTTTCCCCCTTTGTTTTTTTTAATCTGTTGACTAGAGGAACAACAGCAGGAGATTGAGTTCTGGAGGAAGAACAAGTCAAAAGAGAATGGTGAAGGTAAACACTGTCCTTTTACACACACAGAGTCATAAACGCAACTCAGACTGCCTCTAAATATAGCAATAAAAGACTACCATCTCCCCCACAGTTCTTTGAATATTCAGCTTAAACCTGCCTTTCATAAGACTATTGAACATTCTGCGTGTGGCGTTACTCAAACTGTTATGTCATTAGTCATTTTTAATTCATTACCTGTAAATAGTACCCTGTGCATTGCAGTGAGACCTTCTCGGCTGAGCGACTAACCCTTATTTAACACATTACATCATTGTTTATATTTTTCTTTGGGATCTGGGGGCTTCTGCAGTTTATAGACGTCTTCTGAAAGCGTGATTGCGTGAAGTTATTCTCAGCTTTCCCTCTATGATGAAACGTGTGGCACATGTTGTTGTCTGTTGAGTAAAGAATAGAAGTAACCTCCCAGTAGCGAGTAGGCCTTAAATATCGAACCTCAGAAGCTTGTCAGTCACAGAGAATATATCTCTTCTAATCAGCTGTGTGAATCTTTATGGACACTGGGCCACCACGGATGGGGGGGGCTTCGGTGGGATTGGGTTTGGGCTGCGGTGTAAGTGAACCTTGTTTCAGGTGAAAGGTTGAAAGCCTCCGGGAGGCAGTATGATAAGAAGTAGGACAAAGACTGAGCTGTGATCCAAGGCCCCTTATCCTGCGTCAAAGCCTCGCTGTGGGCGGTGCAGTAGGAGGTGGTGAGTCATGACAGAAGGCAGGGAGAATGTGGAGGGAGATTCGATAACACAAGGGCTCCCAGAAAGTGTTCAGGGAAACTGATGAAATCTTTGTCTGCTTTCATTGAGTTCGGGGGGGGATGATGATTGACCAAGTGGTTGTGTGAAATGTAAAAATCTAGCGGCTGTTGTTTAACCGTCACCACAAACGCTTCAGAAAATCGTAACGCACGGGATGTGGGATGTTTTAATGATTAGGCTGTAGGTATGTCGTACTCACGCCAATCTCCATGTGGAGCCATGGTGCACCTGGTCCATCCAATTGCAAGTTTGGTAACTCCAAGGCTGGATAATTCCAGCCAATTACAGTTTTTCATTGTTGTAAAAAAGAAGCAAGTAAGCCAGGTATTATTTTTTTTTCAAGAAGGACTGTTACACCCAAACAGCAGCACCCCATCCCCAGCCTGGTCCCTCTAGAGAATCCTGTGGCGCACCCTACCTCTCTGAGCATGGGCCCTGTTCTTTTATTAAAAAGCATTCAGAAGGTTCCTTTGAGAAATTTGAGACGGATTCATTGACAAAAAAGCAAAAAAAAAAGGTGTCGGAGAAAAACACCATAGACTAGACTGCGGATTTAGTCTGCAAGGTGAAGCCTCTCTCCCAGGGATTGCACATCCATTGCAGCAGAGTGAGACCCATAGTGTGACATCAGACTGAGGCTTTGATACACATAGCTTCTCAGTCTAGCTCCTGTGCATGGCTGCTATCTGATTGGTGCTCGCCTCTGGCGTTGCAGCCTCCGGCTACGTCGCTCCTTCGGCTTCTAAAGCATCCAAACTTTAGATGTGTGGCCATAGTTGACTGCCGCCCATCATGTCACAATATCCTCATAGTACTGAGTAAGCAGTTAGTAATCATGTAAACCTAACATTAGCCCTGATGCCTTCTGGATACCATTTTGGATTTGGGGGTCCTTTCCTCAGATCGGTAGAGGATCGAAGACAGGAGGCTGGAGATGCGTTCTCAGGTTTTATGTTTCGCAGACAAAATTCAGGTTTGAAAGCTGTAGGGTTTTATCCCCGCAGACGATGGCCCCAGAAACAAGAAGCCCAGAATGGATGACGAAAACGAGGAGGATGGAGACCAAGATTACCACAGGAGCGACCCTCAGATAGCTATCTGCCTGGACTGCCTCCGAAACAATGGGCAGATGGGGGAGAACATCGTGAAGGTCAGCTGCACCCTGCCGTGCCTGCCGCGCCTGCCACTCCTTCACTTCTCCTTCACTTCTCCTTCCTCTCTCAGCCCTTACTCCCCTTTTAATCAGCTTTTAGCTATTCCCAGCTCTTCCCATCTCGATAGCCCTACATCACGTAACAGATATTTTAAAACAATATGAACGGAACAGCATCACATATAACAGTGCTCTGTTTTATAATGTATTACAATATTATAAGAAAATGGTAATATCGCAAAGAAGATGTCTCTTCTATGGATTGACTGCTTATCTCCTCTATTCAATGATGTATCATCTCTTCATATCTATTTCTTATTCTCTTTTCCACCCTTTATCTCTCTGTCTTGAACCTCAGTCCTTTTTGATGACCTTTATATTTAAATAACTTACCCAAGAAAGACCAAGGAATCAAGGATTCTAACCGAATCCTTTCTGATCTTTGACTGTTTCTCCTTTCGTCTCCACGCTGCTTCACTCTTTGTGTTCTCTCCCTTCCCATTCCTTTGTCCACTTTCTGTCCCGTCTTCAGCATCCTATCCCATCTCCTCTGCTCATTTGACTTCAGAATTGTCACCCGCTCAAGGTCTGCCGTGTAGCTCTATTAGCGCTTAGCCGAATACAGCCACTTTCTTTTATTGAGATTAATGGGCGTGAGGGGCTTTTCCAGTTTTACACGCCCTTGTAAAATTGGCAGTGCAGGCAGATGTGAGTCACTGTTGACTTTCATATCAGCAGGAGGATTTCTGGCCGTTTCTAGAAGTTAAACACAAGCGGTACTGAAGACCCATGTAGATTTACGCTACTCTCAGTTTGACGGCATGGGCTACTCACTACTCGATGCTCCTCGTGAGAAATAGAAGTATATTTGTTTTGAGGTTCTGAGAACGTTTAATAATGATTAATAAAGTGGCTCACGCTTCTGTTGCCAGGGGTGCTGGGGTCACATGCGAATGCATCCTTTCGAGGAAAGTTGGAAGGTGAAAATGCTTAGCATTAATGCAAATGAGGGTTAATGCATGGGTGTGTTGACGTAACGTATGTAATGCAGTTCCAATGCTTCCTCCCCAGGGCTTAATGAAGAAATTTATACGCTGCTCGACCCGAGTGACCGTCGGTACAATTAAGAAGTTCCTCAGCTTGAAGTTAAAGCTTCCCAGCTCGTATGAGGTAAGCGGGAGCCCTCAGTGCCTCTCCTTTCTCCCTCGACAGGAGAGCGTCTCTCCGAGCCCCGTGTGGGTGGAACTGCTGGCCGCAGCCCTTTGAATTCTTTCCCTTTCAGTCGGCGGTTTGTTTGCATCTTGCGTCACTTTCAAAGGCCCCACTTTGCTTGCCTGCCTGCTCTGTGGGTACATGTATTCTACCCCTTTTTGTGATGGGATTCTGTTCTTTCTCTTTGGTTAGGGGATCAGTTTGCCACATCAGTGCAGCACTCGTGTCATGTGTGTTTGCTTAAAGCTTTCACGTGTGTGTGTGTGTGTGTATGTGTGTGTGTGTGTGTGTGTGGGATACATTACATTGTGGGGACCAAATGCCCCTATAATGTGATAAAAATCTGTAATTTTGACGTTGTGGGGACCATTTTCTCAGTCCTGGGGAATTTAATTTTATAAGTCTGTGCAATTAAAAAACTAATAATGTGAAAATACTTGTATTTTGTTTGGTTACGTATGCTTAAGGTTAGGGCTGGGTAGGGGTTAAGGTCGTCATTGTTGGGATTAGGGATTTTGTGTTTGTGTGTGTGTGTGTGTGTGTGTGTGTGTGTGTGTATATATATAGTGTTCCTACTAAGGGAACCAAAGTAGGGCTCCTCTGGGACATGAACCTGCAGCCTTTGGGTTATGAGTCCTTGTCCTTAGTTCCATGCTACCTGCTGCCCTCAGGTCCCTGTTCTGGCCTGTTGGCAGCCCCCCTTAGTGGGTTCCGGAGTGCCGTCACCATGTCACCCTGACCAGCTGTCCCTATCCCCACAGCTGGATGTTCTATGCAACGGGGAGATCATGGGCAAGGACCACACCATGGAGTTCATCTACATGACGAGGTGGAGACTTCGGGGCGAAAACGTGAGGCAATCCGCCCCGCCCCCCCTTCCCAACCCTAACCCTCATCTTCTAATTCTGCATTTTCTTCTCCTCGCATGGGAAATATATTAGCTGCCGCTCAAGTCTAGCTAAGACGCGAGCCACAGCCTGGCTTTAAGCTGATTTGCTGGTTATCCTCCTGATATGGCAACCCTATAATCTGGAACATGGAGCCAAGGGGCCGGCGATAAAACTGAGAAAGCCCACTTTAGAGAAGTGGTATAATCGCGTTGAGTCACGAAACACTGAAGTATGTAGCCATCAAAGCAAACTTCTTAGGAGTAGATCACAGGACTCGGAGGAGCGAGAGTCCTCCTTCGACAAAGGGAATCTCAAATTGGCCCTAATCACTGATGCGCTTGTTTTGTTAGAAGGGTTGTAGGAAGGTGGCAGTTTGGCAGGGTGTTGTGGCACCTTGTGCGTGGGATATGAGAGAGACCTGGCTGGGCCTCATTCTCCATCTATGACCTCAGCTTCATTTTGGAAGGATCTGCTCTTTCGAAGTTCAAAGAGAGTAGAAGCAGTAGAACTGCTGTTGCCAGATCATACTTTGGTGTATGTGGAGACTGAACAGATGTGGCTTTTACAAATTTAGCTTATCTAACCCCATCTGCCAATCCCCCTACAGAAGAAGCAAAACAAACATGAACTTTTTAGTACTGTCCGCTGAACAACAGTATTGATTTCTCAGACGTTTTACAGTAAGTGTTAGATGTAAGGTTAAGGAATCGTCTTTTGCCTTAAATACCGTAACTCACCACAGTGTACGTGTTAATATTGTTGGAACATTTGTGCCTTTCAGATATATGTTTTGGGTATATATCGGTAAATATAGTCTTAACAGCATTATTAACAGTGAAACATGTGATGGTTTGTTGGGGGTGGCCGGCAAAATTCACGCATTTCAGAGGTGAAAGGAAACGCTTCTGGAAGGAGGGGGGAACACGGAATAGAAATTTTGAGGTGATGGCACAGACTAATGAGTGAACAGTTCAAATTATATTTCTCAGAAGAACCATGTCACCAGGACACAGATTAAGAGGGGAGCCTGCTGAGGTTTGAGGTGAACATGGAGGAGGAAGGTCAGAGGTCACAATGCAGTTGCTTGGTTACTAACTGCGTGGTCAGGACAGGGGGTGTCTAAATTTTTTGCCTGAGCAGCAAGTAACGTGCTGAAAGTCAGCTTTTATGCATTAATGCGAAGTTATCTACCTGCAAAGTGAGTATTTATAAAATGGGTGGAATGGCTTAATGATTATTTATTCAGTTTTAATTTATTGGGTGTGTTTCCCCAGATTCAGCTCCATGCCTGCCATATGTGCTAATGCTACACAGACAGGCTAAAGATATTTACCCGCATAGATTATTTAGGAGTTTATCCATTAACTGGTTCATCAGAGGGAAGGTTAGCTCACTGGACATTACACTACCTTAAAACATTACAAGAACTAGTGAGATAATGGACAAGACCCCAGATAAAATATTTTGGCAAGGCTGATTGTTACAAATGCCTCTTTGAGCAGCAAAGCATCTATCCATCTTTCACCCCCTGATCTAGTGCAGGGGTAGCCCCTGGCCAGGATGCCAGTCTATGACAGGGCATCACCTAGCTGAATGGAATTTGGACTACCTAGAGTCACATCTTTCTCTCTCTGCCTAAAACACCCGAACGCAGAAAATTCAAACTTTCTCCTGCAGATATTTTGCTAGGTCTATAGTTTCCTGAGTAAGCAGAGTCTAAATTGAAGACCTGGTTTTTCCTGTCCTGGCCTCATGGTCGTGGTTCATCTGGAGTCTTCTCCGATTCGGATTCACTGGTCACTGTACCGTCGATTGGCAGCTGTGCAGCACGTAAGCAAATGTTCTGCTGAAAAGGCAGCGCGCTGAAGCTGCTTGGCTGTTTTCCTCGCTTATTCCATCTGACCCTTAATATTCTCGTGTTTTTTTTTTGTTTTTTTTTAATTATCCTGAAGAACAGCAGTGGAAAAACATGAGCAATGCTCAGGCTATGAAGTGGATTTTCATTGCCATATCTTTTTTTACGCGTCCAGTTCTTCTGCGCACGACAGAGCACAAAATTCACTGTAATGGTGAAATTTTTTTAGTAAAGTATAAATGAAGCCCTCTAACATATTTGTGCACCTTGGTACTTGGGTCAGCATGGTGTGCTGTACACTTCTGAGGGTGTTCCTGGGTGCAGTGCTGAGGTTGCTCTGGGCCAAAGTGGTTGGCTCTTGAGGACGGGGTCAAAGGTCATTTCCTTCATGCTTACACCAACCCTGTGGAAACAGGTGAGGAGAAGGCTGAAGAGCCTGGACAGCTGCCTGAGCTGGGTAAAGGAGCCTCTGCAGGCTCGTCTCCCATTCTGGCTGCAGGGTCCTGAACCAAGCGGCATATTTTTGGTCAGGATTTGGGGTATCGTGGTTTTATGATGGGGTCACTTGGCAGAGACGAATTTTTTTCTCACCGACCCTATTGAGGAACGGCCCCGGTGAGCATGCTGAGCGTAAAAGAAGAAACTTTGACTTTGTGTTGTTGGAAAAGCTGGAGTTGTTGTGTGGATCCTGTAAGGTTCAGAAGTCCTGATGCCTCCTCAGAATAGACCCAGAACAGCCTGCTTCAATCTTTTTCTCGAAACGGCTGAAATGCACAGATTCGCATTGCGCCCTAATGCAGTCATTAATGCTGGTGATATTAAATTGCTCCCATCTTCTAAAAACTGGGAAATGAGAGCATTCCATTTGTCTGATGTGTTTCATTTCAAATGAAACAGATTAAAGTTTGTAATTACTAAACAGAAACCAGCATTTTCGAGGCAGATAAAACTCTGGATGTCTGCCTTTGTTTCATTTAATTAGTACTCATGGTGTAGCTGGCTAGTTTTCCCACGTTCCTCATCTCGCAGAACTGTAGGGCAGGGGTGCCCAACTCCAGTCCTGGAGGGCCAGAGCCCTGCACATTTTTGGGTTTCCCCTCATTTAACACACCTGATTCAACTCCTTGTGCTAATTACCACACAGTTCTTGAGCTGAATTATTTATGGTGGAACAGGGAAAGAACTAAGCTACACAGGGCTGCGGCCCCCCAGGACTGGAGTTGGGCACCCCTGCTGTAGGGCATTGATAAAATGTACTTCTCAAGTGAGCTGGGGGATGATGTGTGTTTCTGTGGGTTAGGCCTTTGGTGCCTGTGTTCGGAAGGTTGCCAGTTTGAATCCCACCTTCAGTTGAATTGTCCTTCTGGGGCCCTTGAGCAAGACCCTTACCTCCCTGAAATTCCCCTAATTTCAATATACCTTTACTTGTATTTGCACAAATGGCAAATAAAGCACCATTTCGTTCCAGAAAAAGATGCACTGTATGCTTAAAAGGGGTGGCTTGCTTATCAGCAGGGTCGGAGGTACAGATTTTGTTCCATCCAGCATCCCTGTCTCATTCCCTGCGCCTTCTGGAATAGACTATGACGCTCAGCTCACTATGAGCCTGCACTGGCTAGGTGGTTGGAAGATGGATGGATGGATGATACTGAATGATACTGAACATTAAACAGGATAGCTTAAACTCGCTGTTTACATAATACCCCTGCAGTTTTGCTGGAGAGCTCAGTAAAGCCACAGGACCTGCTCGACTCATCGGGGTGGCAGTAAAACTCCTTTGTTCCTTTGGACAAAAACGGCGGTAACTGGGTCACGCGGGGCGCCGCCTGGCTCCTCCTCTCTGCCGCGCGCCAGCGTGCGCACATATAAAAATAGAAGCATCGTCGGGCTGCTTCCGGCAGCAGCGTTTGGCTGCGTCTGTCACCCCCGCGTGCCGCACGTGCTTCACGGCGGCCCGTGAATCTACTGCCGCTGCTAGCGCCGCGGCTCGGAGCTGAAGCTCGAGTCATTAATTACGAGCCATTAATTACGACACGCCACAGACGACTCCTGCTGTGGGCCTTCCGTGGATCTTTATAAGAATGCATCTCTGGCACCTTGCTGGGATCTCCTGGGTTTAACACAGGGGTGCCTGTAGACATTTTTGGCCCCAGGAAAACATTTCAAATATGGCCCCCAACCCAGACGATCCTGAAGGGGCCCTTAGAATTGTCCAAACTTCCCTCCCCTCCTTTACGGCACCCCTGTGTCCACATACTTTGTTGAGTTGTTTGTTCAAGGCACATAGGAGTCCTTTGGTTTTCACGCAGCCCATCCGGCTCTCCGTGAGAGAGACGGTTTTGGGGTCAGAGTGCTGGGTTAGCCATCGTGCAGCTGCCCCCAGAGCAGATGGTCCTAAGGGCCTTGCCCAAAGTTATTTGATTACCCCGCTGACCACAGAACTGGTTTGTTTTACTCTGGCGTTATGTATGACCTGCTGAGAAGGCAGCTTCCAAGTTTTAAATTAACCTTGATCTTTGCGTTAATTAATTGATATACTAATGATTCATTTCCCTTTTCTCCCTAAACGTTAATAAGAACCGCAAGGTGCCCATTCCTCCATAACATGTCACAACCGAGCATCTGGGGCCAGCAGTCGAAGGAATTCCAGCCGTATAGCAAATGTGACGTCAAAGAGTTCTGTGTTTTGAAATATAAATATATAAAATATAAAAAAATAAATGCAGGAAGTAGTTAAAGGACGAGCCACTAATAGCTAAGATGCTAATGGTTGTTGACATACATGTGTTGTATTTGAAACCTCCATCAGGCCTGGATTGATGGAAGTAACACGGATCTGGTTCCCGTTCTGTCCGCAGGCCTACCCGATGGTACTAGAGTATCGTCCTCGAATCGACTTTGGCTAGATGGTGAGCGGCGAGATGAAGCCTGCACTAACTGCGACCCATCGACAGAACGCACGATGAATGGATGTGCCTGGAACGCGGACTCTCGCGCATTCCACCGCTCTTGTTCCCTCCTTCCATTTGCCTGCAGTCACCCGTCCTTCTCTCTCTTACCTTTTTATTTTTCATCTGTCCCCTTCCTATGTTTCCCCCCCCCCCCCCCTCCTTTTCCCAAGAGTAAACAAAGACTCGGGGCGGGGGGAGTTTGTTCCCTCTTCCAGAATATTCCCTTCTCTCTCTCTCTCTCTCTCTCTCTCTCTCTCTCTCTCTCCAGTTCCCTCTCCCTCTCCCTCCACAGAAAGACAGCCCAGCTCACATGCTGAGCGGTATGACTTTCCCAGCTGAGATAGCTCATACTCTGCTCAGACATGCTGCAGCCAGGAAAACGGCGCAATGAGAGCAACAATTACATGAAGCTCCTCAATATTAAGATATTCTATTGAAACCAAATTTAATAATGTCTTTCATATGCCTGTTAAGTCATTCATCTGACTCCGATAAAGTTATGAAGAAATTCTGAATCAATGATGTTAAAAATTACGTTGGAGATGCTCGATGTTCATTTCAGAAAGTGACTACAGAGGTTTAACGAGATTCCTTAACGAGCCTGTCTTCCTTGCCGCGAAGTTGTGCCCGTTGTTTGACTCGTCTTATTTCCACGTGAATGGCATCCATTTCGAGTGTATAAATGCAGTAATCCAAGCGTAATCTCCAGTATACTAGGGGGAGAAAAATGAGTTCTGTCCGCAACGTTCTCCTTGCTTACCAGCTGTTAGTAAGTAAGGGCCTTTCTGGTTTCGGGTGCGATGCACGGTTTCCATGAGGGCTGAGGGACCACTATCTTTGGCCCAGTTTGCAGATCCGAATCTGTCCATCTGCTTTCCTGTGGTTGGGATTTTCCCGCACTTTCCCTCAGAGCAGCGTTCTGTGGGAGTAGAGGTCCTTCCCAGCATGCGCCTGCAGGGTACGGCAGGTCCCTGCCTGTACTTGAAGCGGTAGCCTTACAGCCTTTCCTTCTTAACCTTGACTCATCCGCTAGACACTAATGGAGTGCCGGTCCATTTTACGTGGTTATGGATTTCAGTGTTGGTGTAAGCCCTGCTGCTGCGTATGGAACACCCTGATACTGCTGTAGTCAAGGCAGCAGACGTAACGTAGGGAAGAAGGACAGAAGGCGGGAAGGAAGAAAAAAAAGGAGAGACCAGTCTGTGGCGTTGGAAAAGTCTGGATGTACATATGTGTCTGAAAATGGTACTGCCTGGGTTATTTTCAGATCCGGGAAGCCCATTCTGGTAATGACTTTCTGATGTTCTGCTGACGGTCAGATCCTCGTAAATCGACGGATTTATGCAGTATTTAGGCGGTTGCTGAAGTTGGTCTGTGATTTAGTGAGATTCAGTAGGTCTAGGTCAGTCTAGGTGTATTTTCTATAGAGGCTGAGGATTAAGGAACACTGTAAAAATGCCTGTCTTTTTGTACTGATCTTTTGTAAGTAAACTGCAACTTCTTTCTTGTGACCTTTTTTTTTATCAAGGAAGGTCCTATTGGTCTCTCGCTCTCTTTCTGATTGACAGTGTCACTCGTGGGTGAGGGGGGGGGTTATCGTTAATTTTTCAGCAGGAAGTGACACGTTGAGGTCCCGTGGCTCACGGCCCCTCACCTGACCGCAGCTGACTTGAGGGTCAAGTTGGACCTGGCCTCGAAGAGGGCACCAGACGCACAAACCTTGTCTTTACTGTCCGTCGTCCGGCCAGAGTGTTAGAAAAGTGCTTCTGAAATCTTTGGCCCGCTCCGTGGCGGAATCGCAGTTTAAGTAACGGGTCTGCTCCGCTCCAAAGCCAGGCTGCAATATGATTACGGGGGCGGTCTCCTCAAGAAGCAGTAATGGCTTTTTTGGCACGGAGTAACATTGATGGGTCACAGTGACACTGATGGGTTTCAGTCAGGCAGACCTGAATGAGAATTTGTTCCCTAGGCCGTTTTTTTTTTTCCTCAGCTTTGTCTGAGTGTACGTGCTTGAGGCAGTGATGTGCAGTGGCCCCGTTCTCATCTGACGTGTGTTTTTAATTAGTCTCGTCTCTCTCTCTCTGCCTAAAACACTTTAAAAGAGACACCAGTGCATCTTATTCAGTGTTATCATAGTGTGAACAGGTTGGTGGTCTTTTGCAGCTATATGCAAAAAGTCACACATTAATTCATTAATAACAAAATACTATACAGCACATGTGTAATAAAGTGTGTCTCAATAAACCTATAAAATCGGAAGCTAAGTTGCTTGATGTAATGGAGCACACACATAGAGCTAAATTTGGAATTAAATATGCAGTAGGGCAGTAGGCCCACCAGTTATTATGTGGGTGCTGTAACACAGGCCGTAGAAGCAAGATAGATGGGTAAAGAAATTTATTTGGAGGTAACGGTTTTTAACATTTGTATAATGCTGCAAAAATTGACTGGCCAGATGGATGAAATGGGATTAAACTCCCTTTCGAGAGGAATTTCTTGGTTCAGAAGTGAAGTTTTCCAACCAGACCTTTAATTAATTTGAGCCACACACGCCACCCAACTTAGCTTCCATGCATCAGAGCAAGATCTTTAAACTAACGTTGTTAGCGAATGTGAGTAATTCTCGCTGAAATGTGAATGTGCATCTGCAGAGGAATGAGCCAAAAAAATAATCTAAAGAGAACCTGTCTGAAAACGTCAGCTCTTCAAGACTCTTTGAGATGGACTCAGTGGAAGTCCATGTCAAACTTCCAGTGCTCCGCTAATCTCCACCCGACTGGTCACGCTAAGAGTAGGAACACCTTCATTCCATGTATGTATATCACTAGTGCTTTCCAGTGGAGCCTAGGAAACCCTGTCACCTTCTTATAATATTTTCACAAGTGTGCTTTTATTTAAGGTGTCTTTAAATAGTGTTTATAAAATCGAGTTAAACTACTTTGGAACCATTGGTGGTTTGTTAGTCAACAGAATGTTTAGACTAAATAACCGTTGACACGTCATTGTGCTGCGATGAACAATATGATGTATTTTTGTAATGATAAGCACTTGTAGATATTCTACCTTTAAATAAAACTGTATGGTGTATGTTTTCCAAACATAAAATGCTGCTTAAAAATAATCTATTCTATTTTTCAATGTAAATGTGCCTGAAATATGCATTCCTAGAGATTAGAACTGTAAATATGCAAGAGCTGTTCTCCATGTGACCTTACATTATTAAAAAACGGCAAGCCACCCTGCAGCCTACGTGGTTATATCGATTATTGTACGCCTTGTCACTAAGCACAAAGTACACAGACTGTGCTGCTGACTGTTGAATGCCAGACGTACATCAGACACTGAAGTGTCCGATATGCAGTATCGTATGTACATTGTCTTAAATTATAAATAAATCCATAGCTGGCCTCTGTTCACTAACTGACCCCTCTTTTAACTATTGGTCAAGTGTGTATTTATTCTCTGTAAAAAATTTTTTAAGATAGTTCATTTGAATTTCGGTATTACTAGGCCCACATATTTAAAATATGTATTTTATATTAATACACACTTTTTTTCTTAAGATAAATAATAAAGAAATGCAAAAAATTTGGATATTTAATGTGTAGTATTTCTCTTTACTGCTATCGTGTCCCAGTTTTATTTGCATATTCAGACGTTAAACAGGCCAGCTAACACTTCAGAAGTCATTTTCGCACCTATGTGAAAAGCAGCAGGCTCATTAGGTTAATTGCTTCACATAAGGACCAAAACAGAAGTATCTGAAGTTAGCAGGGGCATACTGTCTGTTTGGAGGGGGAGGAGGCATTAAATTCATCAAGCCCCCACATCTTTACGAACTTTTAAGGTTAAATAGTGTTGCCTGTGTGAAAGCCAGTAGAATTAGAGGCTTGAAGATCCCCACCTCCTTTGTTCAATTCCATTAAATGTTACCCTTGAAGGAAAGGGCCTTGTGCTTTCTACCTGATAAAGTCCACTGCACGGATAATGAGAACTTTCTTATGGAAAGACGGAAATTTATATATTTTTTTAATTTTATTGTGTTCTGTAACGGTATTTCACATGGGAATTACTATTCTTCTCTATTGTATTGTTTTCAGATATTTCAGTTAAAATCAGATTTATAAGCATTTAAAATCAGGTAATTGACATAAAAAATTAACTGGGAAATTTAATTTTCTGGTTCCTAGACTATAATAGGATGGGACTGGAAGGTATTTGAGTTACTCTCATGTCTAATGCATGCTAACGTTTCCAGCTCTGGATATTTTTAAAATAAAGGTTAAAGTTTTGTTCTGACTAAATTTAGGCAGTCATCTGGCAGTTTTATCCAAAATGGCTCAAAATCTGCCCATGTAGACGGTACAGCTTTATCTGTACTACATCCCTCCACATGGCCTAGAGCAGCAACCTTTATCAGACAGCATAAACTCACAAATATCATTCTGATATATTATAGTGCACATTAATGCATTTTACAATCCAGTTCCGAAATCTGACAGCCACTGATTTTTTTATATTTTTACAACTTGACATCTCCATTTGCTTCTACCAGTGTACCAAATATGCCAATTTCAGAACTGAAAACACACTGAAGACACACTAACATTTCTGTTTTAAGATATTTAAGTGCCAAAAAACGCAAGTCATAAAGCGAACACTGTTAAGCATGGATGTAGGTTACTCATGAGAAATAATCTTTCTCAGCATAATGAGGAGGAACTGTCATTTCTTAAGAACGTGGACCAAAATGTAAAAAAAATCTTAGTAAATGTACGAGTCTTTTTCAAGCTTTTCAGGCTTTGGTGCCTAGAAAAGACTGTTAAAACAAATTCAATTTGTCCCATAATGTACTGACTATACCCAGAAAATAGAGTGAATCATGGTACATCTGGAATTGCTATCAATAAGCTACATTTTATGAGAAAAAGATACCCCACACCATGAATGATGCTGACAGTAATCTCACATTATATTACAAATAACAGCTTAGTATTATACGCTATTATATGATTATATGCTGACTTAAAACTGAAATATTTGACTTCAAATTTTTTCTGGTTTTAGTATCCATGTGTAGCAGAGCAGGTATCAGGTGTCAAGGTATTAAATAAAAGAAAAATTGGATTAGATTTATATGACAGGGTTGATAATAAACCATTTTTGTCATGTAGAAAAACTATATTTACTCAACCTAGACCTTCCAGGATGATAAATGGGACATTCTGTGGTAGGACATCATGTCCTTGAAAGGACAGTCCCATAGACCCTCCATATCTGAGACCCCTTGAGCCAATTGCAGACTGTCGTGCTTCCATGATGATTTCATCTGTGCTTTGTCTGCCAAGGATATGGTTTCTTAGATGCTAAAACCGGTGCACATGTCAAAGACTTCAGTGTCTCCTTTTGGCAGGAGATTTGTGAGAAGAATGTGCTGAAGGAGCGTGCCCGTTTTTTCGGGGAGAGTTACCGTCTGCGTCTGCAGCTGTTCACGACATTGTGGGGGTTCCGAAGGTCAAGTATACAAATCTGCAGATGGCCCACACACCACGAGGTTACCTTTGGTCAAATAATTTTTCGGAAAAGTACTGACAATCTAATTAAGTGCACTATACAGTCATAATGAAAGTCTACAGTGATTGGATAGAATGAAAAATGTTATTTGGATTTCCATTCGGATACGTGGCCAAGCCGTCAGAGTCCCCGCTGACGTCTTATCGTCTGTCTTCCCGGATGGATTTGTGCTTAAGTGGATTTAATTACAGGAACATCTCTGTTGATCTAAGCTAGGTCTGCCCTTGGTCTTTAACACTAGAGACTTATTTCCCAGCTTACTTTCCATAAAACCCGGATATTACCCACATCAGTACACTCAAGATGGTTCGAGTCCGGGGGTGATAGATTAGGATCTCCGGGAGTCATGTTGTCCTGCATTCTCTGAGCGTTGACTTGGCTTTCTTATTTAGCATGCCCATTCAGTTGGCGGAACTGATTTGCGTTTCTCTGGAGGACCTTTGGTTTTGCCTGTTAAATACTACTGTAGGGCAGGGGTGAAGATTTCAGGTCCAGAAAGTAAAAATCCAGACCAAGATTTTGTTTCAACCAACCAGTTGAGTACTCTGTGATTGTGACTCTTTATACTCAACTGGT
>JAODLC010000045.1:9776543-9798806 GCA_026781145.1 Hippopotamyrus pictus | reverse complement strand
GTGTGTGCCTGTGTGTGTAAGTGTGTGTAAGTGTGTGCCTGTATGTGTCTGGTGTGTGCCTGGAGTACCATTGAGGGTATATCCCGTATTTTTCCCGTGCTATCAGGGATAGGCTCTCAGTGTCTTCCAAAACCTGACAAGGATGGATGGATGGATGGATGGATGGCAGGCAGGCACAGACAGGCCATTGGTAAGTTTGGGAAATTTCCCTGTGAGCTGGTCTTGTGTGAATTGTACTTTCTTCCCCAACCTGGGCATTGTACAACCTGAATACCAGTCAGATGGTTAATGGGTAAGGCTTTCACTGGTGATCAACCCAATGATCAAGAGGGACCCCCCCCCCAAGTCAGCAGCAAATTTCCAGGCTGTTTTTGTCCACTCCTGATGGATGGATGGATGGATGGATGGATACACCCCTAAAATCACATCCAAACCATGAGGCCAGTTCTCAGCATTTAATGCACATTAGGAATCAAATTATTTATAGTCATAGACACAGTGCTAAGAATGAAGTCTAATCTCTCCTTGTTCACAGATTTTTTTTTCTCAGAAACAGTTCCTAAAATATTCATGTCTGTCCTCTTAGCGTGCAGGCAACCAGCAGCATGCTTCTCATACTTATCACCTTCTTACTAATTTAGATTTAAAGTTGTAATACAGCCTGAATTTCATACACTTATTGATTCTGAGGTAGATACTCCTGGCAATTTTGGTTCTTCCCTGGATTGTAGGCTTCATCCTACAGGTAACTGTCTGACACTTTCAAACAGTCTAGACCTTGGCCTCTTAGGGATGATGTCTGAACCCTGCAGCAAAACTGTTTATTAATGTTCTTTTGTGATCATTGCTGCTGCCCAAACCGGACAATCGTCCAGGAAAGGGCTGTTGTGGTGAGGTCTTTCACAGTGGTGATTCTTTGAAGTCCATCTTTCATTTGAGTTATGTAAATCTCACCCTTAGTATTCATACCCAAGGAGGCCAAGCGAAGCTCTGAAGAAAATATCACTCTTAAACATGAAAGTAGCTGAAGCCACCAGACACTCATTGTAAATTAATGATCTTTCTTACATCGCAGTGCCATGGGCTTAAGTGTAAATCGAAAACAGTTACATCGCAGGTCTATCAGTCTGCTCGGACTGATTAAATCGTATGATACAGAAAAGCTCTGGCTATTGCACCAACAGCCCTCATTTCCATTTGAAAAGCATGGCTAACCCAGCAAACCACACTGTTGAATTGTTAGCTAGAATTTGAATTAATATTAGTAGCGATCATCATTTTAATTGCGAAATGGGTAACATTAAACTTCAGCTTCTGCAAGCAAGCAATTAACTCTTAAAGAAGCCTCATTACAATAGACAATGGGAGCATTGTTACAGCGACTATTTAAAAATCATGACCTAACTAATGTTGAAAACAATGGCACTGCCTGTCCGCTCCATTCCTCTAACTAAATATCCTCAGGCAATACTTACAGAACCCATCCTTAAAATAATTCACATACACAGATATCGTCAGGCCCTGCTTTGGACTCTTTCAAAGTGTCTGTAATCAGACCTAACATCATAAAAACCTATCCTATAAAATTGCTGCCTCTCAGATGCAAATACAGAGTTAATCACATAGTATTTTTTTTATTCGATTCTTCAGTCTTTGTTCAGTGTGGCTTCCTGACCATAGCACACGTAACTTTAACCGATGATGTACTGTCATGTTCTCGTGCAGGGATTCAAATCAGTCTCATACGTCTAGAACGCAGAAATCTAGATTGCATTGTTACTTTTGAAACTATTAACCTTCTGTCTCTTTGCATCTGTCCATAAGTGGGTTTCCTCATTCTTCCATGAATGTTATTTAGCTGGCTAAATAGAGTCGCACATGAATAGCTGTTGGAGTCAACATTGTTCTCCTGATATGCTGCCTCCTGGAGAATATCATGTACCGTCGATGACACTGTCCCGTGTCCTAAAAACTGAAGTAAAACATTAAATTCTCTCCCAGTGCTGAAATGATATGACGGTCTGACTGGTTAGAATGCCTTTCCTGTCCGCTCCTATCAATGAAGGCTTATGATTTTGTTTTTGCCAAGTCAGCTTAAAAACGCAAGTTTTAATAGTCATTTTAATAGTCATGTTTACATCTTATTCAAGATATTCTTCCTGCAGCTCGGAAAAATTGCAAGACTAATGCCATTTCTAATTCTCCGCTTAAGATAAAAGAAGAATTAATATGCTCATTTGTCGGCAGCAGATTAGGCTACTGCAATTCCTAGTTCCCAGAAAGAATGAATTGTACACTCTCTGCGACTCTGTGGTGCTGCAGCAAGAATCCCAACTATGAGAAGACGACACGATGACATTGTACGCATTCTTAAGTCACGCCTGAGCTCAGCATGTCGGGAACGGACTTTGGAATCCTTATCCTCACTTATAAGTCATTAAAAGGTCAGGACCCTGCTTCTGATTAATGTGTACAACCCAGATTATGCTCTCGGGTCACAAGAGGCAGGCCTCTTCGTAATTGAATAAAAGCGCATAATTACTGCGAATTAATGCAAGTGTTGGCAGTCAAGCCTGCAGCTATCGGGCTTGCAGCTCATAGTAGAGTCTTCCAGCCAATGTCAGGGATGCCCTCCCTCCTGTCTCAGTATTTAAATTGAGACAGGAGACCTACTATTTTAGGCTAGCTTCTCTACTCTATTCATGTCTAACTTAAACAATGCTACCAGTGTTGCTGCATGTCTCGATGTTTGAATGCTCATCAGTATCAGTAGTAACATATTGTCTTTTATCTCTTCTGGTTGCCTGGGTGCTGTCTGTGCCTGGGACAGACATCAAGGGCTGCAAGCTCACTCCATGCCTTAAAAGCAGCTATCCTGGCTGTCCCAACAGCCGGCTGAACAGAAAATCACAGCTCCTCTTCTAACTTTGGTTGTAACACATCTGTACCGTTTCTCTGAATCGTATGAAATGAACATGCCCAAGGCAGGCGATCTTGGACCCCCTCGGGGTTTTTTTTGTATTCCTACAACTGTTTTTTTTCCCCTCTTTAGTTCTCTTCAGGTTTTTTTTTTCTCCCCACACAGACTTTTACTGCTGTATGACACTAATTACTCTACTGTGTATTATTCCGTACTTCTTAAATCTGTCTAACACTTTGGGGGGGGGTTGAATTGAGCTTGGACGTGAAGGGAATGGAATGGAACAAAACTAAATTGAAATGAATTGAATTGAACTGAGATGAATCAAACATTATGTCAGTTACTAACTTGTTTGTAATACCAGAGTAATTGGCTGGTAGCTTGGTTTTGGATACAACTAGAAAGGTGGTTGGGTTTTTGTTGCTAATCCCAAAACACATCTGAAAATGTGTCTTTCTTAGCACTGAAAAACATGGGATCCAGCCACAATCCCGAAATAGTTTTGGGAGATTCAACTGCATAGTGTCACCATTTTATTTTGTGAGAATGCCGTTTGTCAGAAGCATTTCTTTTGAAAAATGCAATTTCTCCTGTAATAAGATAAGGAAAAATGCAATGCTCTCCAAAAAAAACAACCTGGTTTGGTATAACAACGAAAAGCATTCTGCATGGACATCGATCGCTATTTTTTGCTCTGCATTGGAATAAGTGCATTACTTCTGTATAATAACCTTTTAGATCAGCACCAGATCTTTTGAATGTTATCAATCAATCAATCAATCAATTAATCAGTCGTTGTTTATATAGGACTGTTTCAACCACAGGGTTTACAAAGTGCTTTACAGACATTTTGAAAAAAAAGGAATTAAGCATTCAACAACAGCCACAGGAAAAAAATAGAATCTATTTAAAAAACTACAAGTAACTACAAAACAACACTTTTCCTTTGACTATTATTTTTTTTTTGTTGTCCCCCTAATCTGCATGTTCATATAAGACTGAGTCTATAGTTACAGACAGATTGCAAAGGGGAAGGCAGAGAAGGTACAAGGCAGACAGGTACAAGACAGAGGAACAGAGACATACTGTTAACTGGGAGATGAAAGCAGGGTATTCGGCAGGTGACTTCATCTGCAAGTGCCTGATGATGGGGTCGCAGATGCTGAGACTGCCAGACTGTTATTTTTTCCATATGTGGATAATTTAAAACGAGGTGATTTCATTGTTTGATGGGTATGCAGGCTCTGTTTTGAAAAATCCTTTTTATTAAGTGCGAAACATATGAATATGAGAGCTTAGATCTTTTGGGAGGAAGGCGAAGACCTTAGATGTCATCTGAGTAGCAGACTTCCAGGGGTACACAGGGATACTGTGACCCAGAAATCTGGATGTTCTGGATGTTACAGTGGTCCAGACAGGGTTGGTGCTAGAATGTGGGGCACATATGAGGGACTATAATTCATTCAAAAGGGCCAAACTTGTCATTAGCCAATGATATATTGTGGATCAATGAGTGACAGGGGAGGGGATATTCCTGGAGCCAATCAGCTTTCAGGTGTGGCTTTTCAGTTGGCTGGCCTCAACCCTGTGCACACCCATCCAGGATCCAGAAATCTAAGACTGTTTGGTGCAAGTATTATTTATCCCATGAACATTAATGACTTTATCAAATTTAAATCCATCTGTCCAGGTGTAGAGGTGACAAAGCAGATCATATCCCAAATAGCACGGGGCAGACAATGACAATGTCTACACACATCATGCACCACATTAACACCACAGTTACACCCAAATCACATGCTTCTGCACCAGGGCAGTAATGACAGTATTGTCTGCAAAACCACTGCTCAAGTTTGGATGAAGGTTGAAAAGTATTGTATTGAAGTATTGAAAAGTATTGTATTGAAGTATTGAAAAGTATTGTACGAAACAGCAGCGTGCGAAAACGAGCACTTCTAGTGTCATCAGTCCTGAGCTAAAAATGAAAATCTTTCCACAGAGAAATCAGTTAATAATTACAATTTCCTAAGCAGAGTATTTTCCAAAAATTTTCCAAAGGGGCCAAATAACGTGTTGACTTTTCTATGAAAGTTTTATGTACTTTTTAAATCTGGTTACCTTTACCTGCCTTCTGAATTGTATTTCCCTTAATATAGCAAATATGAAGAAGAACAGATCTGTGTAGTAACTAGGGCTTTGTTTGATGTGCCCATGTGCCAATAACATTTCAACATTATGATTATTAAAATTAAGAAAACAACACCCACTTTTACAAAGATTGGGTTTGGTTGAATGAATTAAATGTCTAGTTAATCTTTCGGACTTCAGATCTGGACTCGTAAGTTGAAGGATTGAGTCTATGGGAAAGACCTGCTATCGACCCACTATGGATGGCATAAAACCTAAATGGTTTAATTAAATATTATTATAGTTTCCAGCAACACAAATCGGCTAAAGCTAAAGACAAATAAGTAGCTAATGAGTAAACAACTGTCACATCTGGCCCAGAATTCAGTTCGTGAGTAATCTACTACAGGATCGCTCGTCCTCCACAGCTCAAGCCATTTCCAGATGGTTCCAATCAGCCACACCTGCCGTAATTCTATTAAGCTCAATCTGGCCGATGCTTGCTCCGTCAGTCTTGAATTTCTGGTCATTCCTCCTCAGCCCTACTCAGTCTCAGGCTGGCTTACTGATTTTGAATCGGTTTCGGATCTCACGGTGCTCTGATACAGTTTGGTTGGCTTTTCGGTTTTGGTTAAGCCCTTTGTTTCTTGTTTTCTGATTATCCGACCTTGTTCAGTTCCACAAGCTTGCCCTCGGTAACCCTAGTGTTACCATATTTGGTGAGAAGAAAAAGAGAAAGTGACTGGGGACCAAAATATTAATGAGTTTATCCATTCGCCGACCAATCAGGTAGCATTTCTCTTGCGAATATTAATGAGTTTATCCATTCGCCGACCAATCAGGTAACGTTTCTCTTGTGAATATTAATGAGTTTATCCATTCGCCGACCAATCAGGTAGCGTTTCTCTTGCGAATATTAATGAGTTTTCCCTAACAACCCTGTAAAATTAACATTTTCATTCGGGGAGACCCAGACGTACGGTAACCTTGCAGTTAACTCTCGTGTTACAATCTACAGAGAATTGGCACAATACACGTGTATGCAAGTTTTTTCAACAATTTACAAAATTTGTTACAAAAGTTACAAAACACAAACCTGAAGTTTATCAAGCAAATGATACAACTTCATACAAACGACGCCGTTTACAGAAACACAAAAATAAGTGTCAATGGCTTCCGGTTTCTGTAAGTTGATGTCATCTGTGAGCAGTGGCAATTGTGGCATGTAGGGATGTACATATCATTTAATATCATTCAATGATACTGAGCGGCTGCCGTATATTGAAAATTGGTGCCTTTTCCTTCACTTGGTACTTTATCGTAACTTGCAATATTGGGTCTTGGGGGGTTGCAGTTCTAAACCTGGACAAAAAAAACACCCATTTTTTGAAAAACTGCCCAGATGCATGGAGGCCTAAAAACAGGACGTGTCTGGGGAAACCCAGACGTATAGTAATCAAAGAAAAGACTCATCGTAACTTGGTACTTGAGTCCCACCTTGCCACCATAGCTGCAGTGTTCAGTAGCAGTTGTGTTCAGTAGCAGTTGTGTTCAGTAACTCCAGTCCTGTCTGCACCAATCACTTAGAGACTCGGAGACTCACCTTCTGAGGAGGAAAGAGCTGAGGGCAAAAAGGCTCTGAACTTGGGGGTGTCTGTTGCATGGGGTATGACCTTTTTGTTATAAACGTACGGTTTTAAACTCTGTCCCTGTGTCTCTGTGACAGAAATGCTGTGTGCATGAGTAAGCAACCTACTCTACCTGAGAAAAATATTGATATCCAGAGAAAAAGTGTAATAAAAATATCATAGATAAATCACTACATTAACATTTCATGTTGCTGAAATATTAAACATTTATATTGCACCCTACGGGATGACATTATTATATGTTTAGAGGTCTTCTTCAGCACGTCCTGTAACTATTGAGATATTTGCTGTTACATCTCGTTATGACTTATGATTTCAAACACCCAGCCACGACATTCATTTCTACTCTAAAGTGTCAAGCCGCTGGAGTAGAGAAGTTTAATTAATCTAGATTTCCTGAGGACATGTTATTCCAAAGTCAGTTCTACTTCATTACCTTATAGCTGAGCTTTGCTTGAGGGCAAAAGCTTTTTCTGACCTCACTCTCTGTGCCTATGAAGTACAAATCCAACACTGACCAGAAGGTACCTCTTTCAGCAAAACTATTGAAAATACAGAAAAAGCTGGGACTTCCCAGACTGTGACGTATTCAGCAGTTTTTCAAGGTTCAACAGGAAGTCTGTTCCGTGGGCCCCAGATTCTGATGGATGAAAGAAAAACACAGTTTTGGGGCCAAACAGACACGCCATGAAAAAGTTCATCACACCATTTCAGCACATTTGGTTTCATTTTGGGGGAATCTGGCCCCTGGCCTAATCTCACCCGGTGTGTCTATGGTACCTAAGCAATTTCAGATCACCTGCCGTTGGGGTGGGCCTCAGCGCTTTAACCAGCGCGAGGGATCTTTGCTTGATCTCAGCTCTTCTTCCTAAGGAGAGCCGTGTCTGAGAAGGCACAACGTTACAAGACACCACTGTGGTGTTTCCCCAGAGACTCCCGAAACAACAGTTAGTCATCGCGAAGATTACAGATTCTGAGCTGACTGGTACCTTCTGGTTTTGACTTGTTTTAGCCGGTCGTGTCCGTAAGAGTTAGATGTGTTTCCATAGTGCATTCCTATTGTAACATAAGGGCCAGCACACCTAATAATTTGGGACCACCTTGGATGGAATGCTTGTCATCCTCTTCCCAGAAGTCATAGCTCAAATCAACCATGCACTACTGAAATGTGGACAGGTTAAAATTTTACTGAACGAAAATGACCCTCACAGTGTGCTATTTCAGGGGAAAATCTCTGAGCCTGCAAGTTAATCATTAGTCAAGAAAATTCATACTACATGTGAAATACATGTAAGGATAGTGTGTAATGCTTTATAATAATTGCATTATTTTTTTGTAGCTATTAGTTTTTCAATTGGCCATATACTTCTGTAAAAGTCTTAATTATTTTTCATCTTACTCATCATTTACTCATTATTTAATCATTTTTTTCTGTTAAGAAGCTTCATTGGGTTGAAACTTGCGTATCTTGCATAAATTTCAACAATGAAATACACGTTTAATCTATATATTTTGCTTTTCTGATCCAAGACAGTTACGTGTAGATGTTTAAGCAGTTAATATTGAATATAAAATTCAAAACTTCCTTATAGACTTTAAATGGAAATCCAGTGAAATTTAAAAGGAGATCAAATGGCCAACTCTACAGAGGTCTGTATTTTAGAGCACATCTCAGGTGATTTCTCGTAAGAATAGTCTGGAAATATAGGCAAGAAAAATGTCTCCTCTTGATGTTTTCATAATTACTTTGTAGTGTCAGAGAAGCAGAACACTGCTCTTAGTGTACTTGTAGAGGAAGATCAAAAATTATTCCGGAATAAACATGAGGTTTCTCTGGAATCATCACTAATTTCACCGAGGCGTGTTTTTAAAATATTACATTAATGGCGTGTTGCTAATGAATAATGTGTGAGAACCTTAACAGTGCATGAAAACAGTTCTGTGCCATACTGTAGACCAATGTTCCATTTTATATATTTTTTATGAATAGCTCTCAGCACTATCCCAGCCAAGGAAAAGAAAAGCTTTATGCCTGGTTTTATGCCACACACACGATTTTGGCTTCATTTGAGCTGACTAGAGATCGCCCTCAAAAGGCTCTTTATATGGCACAGCAGAAGACAAACAGTCTGCCAGTGGCAAGATTTTAAGGGCACATTTGTTGGTGTATTCAACGTTTTAACGAGGATCTCGGTAAGGTGTTCCCCTCGGATCATCACGGGAATGTTCAGTGGCTTCATATGCTTTAACGATACAAAGTGTCAAATTACTCTGGCTTTGGAACACACTTCAAAATCATCTGATTGATCGTATGAGCCTAATCCGAAAACAGTTTAAAATCTTTCATTTTAATTAATATTAGGGCGGTAGCGATATTTTTTCTTTGGAATCTACAAGAATTAATATACCACTAACCATCATGGATTATATAGCTAAACAACATTAATATATATTTTTTAAAAATCCATGCATCCGTCCATCTTACAATTGCGTATCTTGGACAAGATCACGGGTGTTTTTTTTATTTACAACTGAAAACACAATGTGTGTACGAATATGAGTCAATTATGTCCTTTATTTTGTCATTCAGCTTAGAGTGAACTGTGCTAAATTTAGCGCACATGGCCGCAGAATGTCCTTTCTTTCCGAGCTCCCGCTATTACCAATGACATGGCACTGGAGAGCACGCTCTGGACATTCCGAAGGGGGACGCTCACGCAAATTAGAGGGTCCAGACGAGCTAAGCGGGAGACGTGCCAAGGTGGCGCTAACAGGCACCTAAGGGTCGGCGTGACAGTACGTCTGGCAGTGCGACAGCACGCACAACGCCTCGCGAAATGTGCCACAGACGTAAATTTTATTATTAGCTATTCCGCGACGCCAGAAATCTCTGCCTCTCGAGGGCGCCAATCCAAGCCCAGATCGGGCCTGTCCATAAAAGGCAAGAGTGACAAACAAATGTCCTTTCCGAGTCAATTATTTGAGCGGGAACAAACTTAGAAACAATGCAAATGTCAGTGCCGACTCCAGGAAAGTCATGGGACAAGTAATAAGGGGTGTAAATAAAACCACGACCGATGATACAGTTAACATACTGTAAGGAGAGTGTTAGAGAGGCAGCCCTGTGTTTGGATTCTCTAAGCCTGTCAATCATTTACACCATATCTACAACATTCTTATCTTGGCTGGGGTCAAAGCACTCTTACCAAAACAGGGAAGTAAGAGTAGAGACTCTCCCCGGGGGATAGAATGTCAGCCATCATCACAGTAGAGACTAATGGGTTTGTAAAAATAATCATTTGGCTTAGTCATGAGGAGCATTTACGAGAAGCGTGTGGACGGGAGATGGACGGGAGCAAGCCGGGAAAACCCGCGCAACCCTAAGCAGTCATGCGACCTTCTTATAACTTTGCGACTCAGAAGACGTGTTCCAAGACGCCTGAGTCTGCTCTCTTGCCTGTTATAGCAGCAAACTATTTGAGCTTGCAGGTTAATGCTGCCAAGATGAATCAGCGCTTCGTTGTCACCCTCTCAAAATGCCATTTTTGAGATAAAACAAAAACAGGATCAGCTCAGAAAGGTAGAGGAACTTCACAGTCCTCTGTGTCGGGCTGCCTGTGGGGAGGTTACGTGGGGTCTTGTGAGGTCTTGGGAGTCGGTACATCTTCTGAGAGATATCCTATAGAGATAATCCTGAAGCATCATTCACAAATCACTTGTCTGCTGAACAGAGGTGGAGATTTCAGGTCCAGAGAGTATAAATCCAGACCAGGATTTTGTTTCAACCAGCCAGTTGAGTACTCTGTGACTGTAACTCTTTATACTCAACTGGTTGGTTGAAACAAAATCCAGGTCTGGATTTATACTCTCTGGACCTGAAATCTCCACCTCTGCTGCTAAAAGAAGTTTATACTTTGCTGTTATTATTTGTTAGACTTATCATCCTCAAATCGCTTGACGCATCACTGGTTGAGGTAATTGCAGGCGATGCTTATTTTTGTGTTCTCATTAACTTATTACTGACCGTATTTGAACTGACTATTGCAAAGCCACTTGCTGTAATTCAAGTTTCAGAGTCTTTATGCTTTCTTACTTACACCTGCAGACCAGGAGCAGAAAATGAAGCATCTATTAAATAAAATTCTTCTGTTTTATTGCTCTTTATGCTTATCACAAATCTGATAGCTAATAAGTAATGAAGTCTCCAAATGTTAATGTATGCATGTTTGCCTGTGTATTAATGTGTATTATTAATATGGTATGTTCTAAGATAGATATATATATATAAATATATTTATGAGAAATAGGAAGAGAAGTGGATTTTTTTTCTGTGTGAGTCTGTCTCTCTCATTTTCTATTCCCAGAGGCCCATGGAAGGGTTGCTAGGATATCACCTGACTGCTAAGATTATCATTTGCCAGGCAGTTCACAGAGTTTGTCAGTACCAAACTCGGCCAATTAAAGCTTCGTCAAAAATGAAATGATGCTTTATTTGTACAAGTACATTAAAATACTTATTTTTGTAAATCTGTGCTCCTTTGACACACACACAGAGTTTGGGGTCTGAGCTCAGGGTTAGCCATTTCTCCAGCACCAAGTGATCATTTCAGGGGATTAAGGGCCTCGCTCAAGGGCTCAACAAACATGTACTGTAGCTATTCTGATGAGGATGGGATTTGAACCTATGACCTTCCAATCACAAGCACAGAGACCTAACCTGCTCACATACTCTCTCCATCACTTTAAGTAGCTCAAAGACTCGAGAGAGCAGTTTAAACAGAATTACTAACTATGGACAACAGGAACTTAACGGTCGGCAGAAATGCATACCTAACTGACATTATATATTAATATGATATGTAAGTAAATAGATCGCTTCCCTGGCCGCATCTTGGCGTGATGAGCTAATGCATATGACATCATGAAGGGAATGAGCCACACTAGTTGTCATGGCTGCTACCCTGATGATGTCATCAACCTTTTTTCAGCAGCTGTCACCAGGGTGTCCAGGCTCAGCCCTGAACCAGAGCCAGCACTGCTGACCAATTTGTTCAGCCCTCTTGAGTCCCCATTCAATGATGTCACTCACCCAGATGATCACAGTGAAATATGCTGGTTGCTATGGGCTGGTAAAACATCCCTAGGAGCTTGCTGCACGTATGAGAAGCCCCCAGGCTTCTCCAAACGGCTTTCTAGTACAGCATATTTAAGACCCCAGAGTTTCTCCACGTTGTCTTCCTGGTTTGCGTCCAGTTTTATAAGCTCTCTGGCACGATGGAAGACAGTTTGTAGATGGTATGGTTTAGAATTGCACGTTTTCCTGTGGTATCACAGCCTCACAGACTGTCACCTGTTCGCCAGGCTATTTATAGTTCAGGGCACTGCAGGGTCACAAATGTATATCGCTCTGAATTTCATCCCCAGTTGCGGAAGTTGGATGTTATTATGGGCACCATAGAGTTATAAACACGATACTAAGAGTTCGACCCACTAGATGGGGATAGGGTCTGCTGAGGGCAGTACACCATCTACCCCGCAGATGGTCCAGGTGGTCCTTGGCTGAAGGTCTCAGCTGCTTAGACAGCAGCTTGTCAAAGATTTTCGTGACACGTGATGATAAAGCGATCTGTCTGTGATCCACATGGGCACCAGCACACCGCTGTGATACTGGTTTCAGGCGACGTAGGTGAAGAAAGGTGGGTGGAGAGTGGTAATATTCATGTGTCATGTGATGCTTTACAGGAACTACGCATGTAGGATCTTATGAAACAGCAGAACCGCCCGAGGACTGATGCTGTTTTATCTCTGGTTCACTGAAAATTGAACCTCTCACTGGGACCAGTGCTAAGCTCAGTAGTGCAAATATGACACAAATCCACTGACTCAAAACATTGCCTCTTGTAATATGGCGACTCTAATGCACATTTACGTTAACAAAGCATGCATCAAGAAATTTCCTGTTTCACTCACTGGGGGATGTGCTTATGCTTTTTCTTCCTATAAAAAAAAACAAAAAAAAAACAAAGCTTTTCAAATGCTGTCAAAGATCGTCTTTGTTGCCATGACACCATCATTCACCTGACAATGCCTCATTGGATTCTAATGAGTTATTAATAGAATGAAAACAAGTACGGGTAATTGGCGAGCAAATTCTGTTAGGATGCTTATTTGCGATATGGGAATCGGTGGCTTCGAGGATATGTGGATGGCTCCGGAGGCTGGGCTGGGTGAGGAGTTGGACGTATTCTGTGTTTGCTGCAGCCCCTTGAAGTTGCTGTGAAGGTGCATTCCCTGCCTGAGAACCTGACCTGAAGTCTATGACCTTGTGTCCTGTCCTGGTCCTTGGATCTCCAGCCACCCCATACACTGTGACCTATAACATCTGAAACAGTTTTCCTGTACACTCTGTTCTTTTAAGGTTCCACGCTTAATATAAACTCCTCTAAACAGGGATATGGGGGGGGGCTGGTAGTGTCTGAACACTCGCCCCTATTGCAGGAGTGATTGAAAGTGCTTCCCTTCTGAGTCCTGAATTCCTTTTTTTTGAATTTTACAGGGGTGTCACAGATGATCATGCAAATTGTACCGACTGGGATCTCCGCCCAGGTTGGCAAATTTTACCGGTCGAGCGCCTGCCCCTCGAGAAATCTCAGCAAGGCGCTGCTTCTTACCACCTTCCATCTCCTCCCCCCCCATTCCGGCACCATCACGGGCTTCCCCGCGCTCCATCCGACGTGGCATCCTGTCTCTCTTTCCAGCTACCATCCACCCGGCTCCATCTCCTTCTGGTTTCCAACCCTCTAATCCATCTATAACCCTGAAACTGCAGGGTCACGAAGTGCGCCAATCTTAGAGAAATAAATAAATTAATTAAAAAACTCATTCATTTTGGTAACATTCTGTCCTATCTGTCGTGCCAATTAAAACAAAAACACGCCAGCAAAACCGCTGGCCTTCATTACTTTGTGTTTTTCACTGTCTTTAGATGCCATTAAGCTTTTACGACATTTGTGCAGAAGGTAACCTGATATCTATGCTTTTGCCGCCTTTGATTGAAATGACTAATACCAGGGCACTTTGTTCGCCGTCCTCGAAAACATCACAATATTCAAGAAATGTAGAGCATGTGTTGATGGCAGATGCACAGGCATAAAGTTCATGTATATCTAATCTGGCCAGGCATTTATTTATGCCAGCTGCCTGTTTTCAGAGATTTCTCTATGCAGGACATTTAGTTCAATTTATCAAAAGATCTGAGGTCAGAAAAGCAGATTGGATGTGTGTTATACATGCATCTGATGCAACATCAGAGTGTAACGCGGTGACCAAGGTTTTTTCAAGGTTTTTTCCGTCATACTAATTAAATTGAAACAGAAAATGAAAGAGTAAAATTGGTGAAGCATGAAAGTGCTTTCTTGGCAAGGGCACAGTGAGAATGAAGACATGGGCTTTGTTTCAGGAAACAGTCATACTCACTGTTGGCCACAGCACCCCAGCACACGCAAGGCATTGTGGGAGAAATGCATTTGGAAATCATTTTAGCAGGCTGACGGGAGTATGAAGAGTCAGTGTTTTAAATGATGAATAATTGTTAGGCTTTTCCTTAATTGGAGACCAAAGTCTTGCCCCTTAGGCTCCAGGACTGACCAAATGGATATTTGAAATACTGTAGAATAAAATAGCAGTAATCCCACGGCAAAGAAGGAGTTAAACTGTATAATCAGAATCTGAATGAATCAACTCTGATGAAGCTGCTCTTCGAGACAGACTAGAAAACTATATTCTTAAATGAAAATATACATTACTGGTCACATCTTTACTGTGCCACACACAAAATTCTTTTACTTATTGATATACTAATTACAAAACATTTAGAAACATATTAAGCACCCAGAAGAGGAGATGTTCCAGGGTTCAGAATTTTATTATTCTTGGATGACACAGTCTTTGCAGTCCTACATCATATATTCAGAATCTGAAATATGGGTTTCTAACCAACTTCATGACATATTGGTAGTTGAATATATAAAAAAAACAGGTACTATATACTGCAAAATGAATTTGGAAATGTATGGTGAGCGGGAAATTATTTATGCCTATGTACATTTCACGGTCAATGCTCCATGACTTCTTGTATCTCCTCAGCAGACGTGTACTGGGTTTACTGGGATTTCAATGCCGCCAGGAACATTGAGGTCTCTTTGGGTTGCAAAAGTATAAGACACGTGCCATGTGCATTTAGCAGTGATTAAACAGGAGTCAGCTTCTAGCATGGACAAGCTTTTAAAGCTTCTCTTCAGTATCCTTGTGGAACATCAATGAAGCCCACCTTGTTAATTAAAATGTCCCTATCCGATTTCGGGCGTGACTGCCAAAAACAAAATCGTTTAAAACGTGGTAATCTGAATCCATAAACATAACAACCAATAAAAAGTCAGCGTGCCGCCATAGCCTTAAAGGCACGCTGACAGCACGAGTCATTTGCTGGGGGTCAGATCAACCCCTGATGAGGGGCCAGTGTCACTTGAGCCACTACCTTCCCAGTCAGGGACGCAACCCTGGCGGCGTCGACTCGGCATGTCATGCCATATTCCAGAATTTTCGATGCACTGGGTGCTGGCAGGTGCTTCGGTCAGGCCGGAGAGAGTAACGTGGTAACTTTGAGTCAGGTCTGATGGTAATGAATCACACCGCAAGCATCTGAAACAGGAAACACAGTAAGGATATGCAGCACAGCTGACATCACCTGTGTTTTCAACAGGTAGCAAGCATTACTGTCAAGATACTGTATATACAGCGTAAGGACTTTCTACTGACCCATGGAGCAAAATATAACATGCATCCTACCTGTTCAAATGCATAATACAACATAGACACTATTTTGGTACATACATTCTTTTAAGAGTCTCTTCAGTGTATCATTTATACACTTTAGACTTTTAGAGAAATCTCTGTCCTTTTTCCATTATTTGGCTACTGGTAACTATGGCTACTTAATATACTATGGTGTGTCAAATATATTTACTATATAACAATGTAACATAGTAACTATATATTACTATGGTGGGTCAAATATATTTCATAGCGCTGTACAAAGAAAGTTTTCTTGATTGGTTTCACGATAGCTTATTAACTGTAGGTTTTAATTCCTATCAGGGATACTTATCCGTATGTTGCTATATTTACAAGGTATATACCATTACACTTTCCATCATGATATGGTGTTCTTAGAATTACAATAGCAATTAATCCAAATTTCCACCACAGACTGTGTCATCCAGCCAAGCACTGAGCAGATATAAAGATTTTGACTAATCAAGCACAGGTGATAAAGTGTATGACAGTAACGACCAAGTTGAGTTGCATGATTACACAGGGATAATATGACAAACATACAGAAAAGGAAGGAGGAGATGTTACTTCTGCTATTTTTTACAATGCAGAACTCTGCAAGTCATCAAAGGAAAATGTAGGAAGTGAAACAATGTAACTTCAAACTACAAGCTATGTATCTACAACCTTTCCAACATGAGGATTGTCCCTGGTAAACCCCAATAGATAGTGAAGCATTTTATTGTAAGACTAATCTGAAGTGAGCATTTTTATAAATCATTTGAATCTTCACATCTATCCATCACTATCTATAATGATGCATCCAGTACAGCATTGCGGTGAGCTTTGACCCTATCGAGCGAAGCACGGCGCTCCCTGTGTAGGATGCCAGTCCATCGTTAGATTATATATATTGTTTTGTTACACAGCTACGTGCTTGAAAATGAAAAACACAAGTTTAATTAGTAGGATATGAGTTTCAATGATTTGCAAATAAACTTTACGATGAGGTACAACATTGTGTCAAGATTTATATATAACAGAAATCTGTTTTACGACTGTTTATACTGCTAAAGGTAGAACATCAATTTAAACTAAAGTATCACCCCAAAGACCACCCAGATATCCTCGAGCAGTTCTCTCCCACCATCTGCTGGTTAAACCTAAACCTCTGTATTGTACTTCTTTCCTTAAAGAGACACACCTAGATAAATGTTTCATGGAAACAGCACTTGCATTTAAATCTTCAGTTTGATATTCAGTGTTTGTATATACACCAAAAACAGCAATAAACACTCTAATGCCTTCTTCTGTGAATCATATTATTCTGCATGGATATTTTAAAAACATCAAGGTTATGAAAATAAGCTTCAGATATTCTCTAAGAAATAGAATAACTGGATTATCTTTAAGCATTAATCTTACAAAGCACATTATTTAGTTATTTCTTTATAATATTAATCAAAACATCCCAGCATTTTCGAAGTAGCATATAAATAATATCCTGAAAAATTTCAAAAGTTTGCCTTCAAGTTACAGATCAAACACTGCTGAAAATCCACATTTTTCTTGTAGCTTAGTGTATTCAACTTAGATTACACGCAGAACACAATAATGAGATGAAATCAGTATTACATAGACTATTTCATCATGCTTCAAGATAGGAGTCACATTGTTTATGTAGGAGTGCGGGTCATTATCTGCTTGAAGTGTATATCGCCACCTTCTGGATGAACGCAAAACAATTCAAAGTTCAAACCCATTGATCCACACCGATTGAACTGATTTCTCCTTATAACAGTTTGAAGGGCACCGTTGAATAGATCGCAAGGAATAACGATACCTTTATGAAAGAAAAAATGTCTGACATCATCAAATATGCTACCAAATATATAAATATATATAGGACTCAATTATGCAGTTCCCAATGAGCATGAATTTCACTGGTGTCAAAAAATCAAAACCAGTTAATGGTGATGGACATAGTGATACATGTGCCATACTATGTACAGTTTGTATAAATACAAGTGTCGGTACACAGGAATTCTTTAGGGTTTCATATATGTCGTCTTGATGTGCTGTAAGACGGACGAAGAGGGGCACCGTAAAGGGGGGGAAGTCCGGATGATTCCAAGGGCCCCGGAATGACAGGGGCCCTAAAAAAACTGGAGCATAACTGGATTGGTTTAGGTTGGGGATTCAATATGACAAGCTTTCATGCGGCCTGAAATACCTAGTGGCACCCCTGCTGACATACACAGGTGAGATTGGAGCTTGGGGGTTGGAGCGTAAGGAGGGGGCAGGGGGTTAAGGACCTTAAGGGCCCCACAGTGATTACTCTACCAGCCACAGGATTCAAACAGACAACATTCCGGTCATGGTCACCAATCATATACTAACTTGTCTTGTTATTAGAAAGAAAACAAACTCATGTGTATATATTAATGACAAAAATGAATGGCCGTTCCAATTATTCGCAGTCATGTGACAGTGAATCAGCATGTTCCGCTGATACACCTGGTTATATGTTTATACGAATGAAAGTCTGAATCATAGAGGCCTGCCTCCTAATTTTGCATCAGTGAGATCCTGCATGATGCTTCCTTGGATGACTAGATCCCAAAGGACTTCTATTATATAACATGGGTCACGTGCCCTTTTGAAATGTTTCGTGAGATTCGAGTGTGCGTGGCTCATTTTAGCATCCGGGTGAAAAGATGCATTGGGAGAAAGCTTAGGTCTGTTAGGCTCAGCACTAAGGTTAGAAATTCGCTATTCTAAAATCGATCATGTTGGTGCATGTTGGTACCGTATCTCCACGAAAAGGTCAAAAATCTTTCTTCTCGCATTTTGAACAAACGAATCTCACCGTAACTTGAACCCAGGAAAAATCAAAGTAAAACACAACTAGCACCCCTGCAAATAATAAAAGCAATCCGCTAATGTTCAAATCCAGTTAAATGGAATTTTATCACACATACTCCACGGGTGTGTTGACACGAGACATAACGTTTATGTTTTATAATACATCTTTACCGGGTGACGTCTGTATCAGAAAATGTGACACCATTGCTAATAATCATAGGCCTATGCAATTTTCCTATCCTACATAAACCTTTAAAGTAATATCGGATATATAAATTAGTATTAAATTAGTAAATTAATGATGAATGCAGGAAGCTGTTTACGCGTATTTTTATAAGTGGGCAATGCTTTATAACAAGGGCATATAAATATATAAGTATAAACTTCTTGAGTTTAGTTATTTTTTCTCTGACTATTAATTGGATATTAGAACCTAAAACAAAGCACCATATTGAAATAAAAAATTAACATAACTTAATGAGTGATTTTAACTTAGTTATACCTTAAGGATATTCCTGAAATTGTAGACGCGGCAGCACGGGCATTTTTTTCACTCTGGATCCGTTTCGTTGCGCTAACGCCGGAGACCAGCCCCCCTCTTTACGTAAGGAAAGCGGTTTCCAAGCAGGTTTCCATGAACCTTCTTCAAACAACATGGCGCCAGACTGTAGCAGTCCTGCTGTTGCCAGAGCCGATATACTTATTTTAAGAAATATGGATTCACATTTTTAACAGCCTTAAGTCGCCCTTTTGGCTTCTAACTTTTGCCCGCAGATTTTTTTTTTCCTTTGATGGGTATGTGCCTTATTTGATTGTCCAAGTTCTTATCTGACTGTAGCATCAGTTATGATTTGAGGTGGCAACTGAGGAGAAGTCACCTGTTCTGTAAAATTAATCCGACTCTTGGGACTTCGCGCATCCGAAAGCGGCGCACTTATTGACTGCGCACTATAAGAAAGGGATTGGGGGCAGCAGCACGCGGCTTCGCGCGCCGCTCCGGGGTTCATGCTGCACTTAGGCATGTCCCCCGAGACTGCAGCTGAACCAAGTCATTTGTTTTTCCAAGAGTGCAGAAATAAAACTCAATATGAATGAAAGTATTCCGTCTTCGCTTTGTCCGGATGAAAAGGAGAGGGAAAGGCTGCCCCCGATACTGAATCATCTACCGTCTGTAAGTAATAACGTCGATCTTGGAGATATTTCCATTTTGAAGTAACTTGTTGCATTAAAATAAACAAATCTGTTTGATTGAATTCTGAAGAGAAAGGTTTCTTTTCATCACTTGAACGTAAACAGCATGTAATGTTTTTAAGCACACTTCATTGGTCTAACAACAGCTAGCGCATAAATATAGTCGCGATTATAATTGACATTTCTTATTCTCGTTTAACAATATAATTCACCACATAAAATTATTATTAATTATATACTAAAATTCTAGGTGTCCTATTTCTATGATTACTCCAGCTGATGACTCGGTAACTATTGTAAATTTTGGCACAGATTTTTGTGCATTTAGTTTCACTCTGTTGATTATTAAAAGTTAGTGCTTGTACGCTCGGCAAAACTGCACAAGTTATGCATTAACGCATAATGATTCATCAAACATTAACATGCACCGTTATGTCAGCTAAAGTTTAAACAACAGGGCGGGATCCTTTGGACTACTATTTATTTCCCAGCATGTTATGCAACAGAAATTTCGCTGTAGCGAACACTACGCTTGGATTAGCGATCTGATTATCATGTGATGATGCACGGATCCTAATAACGTTACCCAGAAGTTACAAGTCCCGTCGAGCGATAAAAAACGGTTGCAGACATGTTGTTCCTTATAGGAAAATGAATCTTGACATCGGTAATTATGCACTACCGTTTTGTGGGTAATTAACCTCTTTCATCTTAATAGTGAAAATGAAATAAAATATGCTAAAACAGTCATTTAGAAGTTGTAAAAAGTCAACAATTACAGGCTCGGTTCGATATGCAGTTGCGGAGTAGCTTATTATTTTGTTTAATATGTGGCTACTGCACGCATAGAAATTATATGATGCATTTAGTGTGGAGCGGTCTTTAATCTTCCATCTGTAATTACACCCCGGCTTTTTTCGCTCGCTGTCTTTAGCCACTTAGGTCCAGCTGGCCCATGATATTACGGCAACGTCACCATATGTTTTATATTACATTACATTCAAAAGGACGTTCAGATGAAACGGGCATTAACACATTCATTAATATATAACTAATTACCAAAACAACTAATAGTGCAGATACACAAACATATCTTATCCTGGGACTCAAACCTTTACCGTATACTTGACTACTGTAATCGATTGGCGAATAACCTAGCTGGTCTTAATTATATAAAAAGATTCTGATAATATGTCAGTCCCGTAGCTTTCAAAGAAAACGGTTGTCTGCGCTGTATCTACTATTACTTATACAGGCCTACTATAAATAATGTGGGGGAAAAACAATAGGGATCTAGCAGCTAACCCTGCGTGGGCTCCTAATAATCTTTAGATATGTGATTTGTTGAGATGCTGAGAGGAATTTTTTTTAATGATGGCGGATGATGAAACTGTCCCAAAGGTGAAAAAGACGCTTAATCTTAACTGTAAGACTTAACAGTTTTAAATTATTCTTCGGTAATTCTGTTTTGATGTAGTTATCAGTATGTGTTACGGTTAGCACATTCATATTTGATAATAGTGAAAAGTAATATGTATATTTAAATCTATAATATCAGTTATAATATTTATTTCCCATAATTCTTTCAAATGATACTCGCAACGTGGTTCCTTAATGGTTGCTACCATAAGGCAGAGGAGGATTGAGGGTGATTTGCTTTAATCCTGTGGCTCAGTTTGAAAGAGGAAATTTTGTCATTATATGGACAGGCGCCAAACCAAATGCCCTGAGCGCTGGCCTGTGCTACGTATAATTAAACAGCGCTGCTGAGCGCACTGCATGCTGGGCTTTCAGTATCCGCCGCGCTGAACAGAACGGGCCGTCCTTAAACTCGCGTACAGGGGTATTGTTATTGTTGTTAGTATAAATGTTTTGCAGATTCTGCATGCATTGTAAGTTTTGTTACATATTCAAAATATGCCTTGGAACTGACACGCATCAGCATCTGGAAGATGGATGGATGCATAGATATTCACTGCATAGAAATTCAAAATATTTACACATGAACCAAAACATAATTAAAGCTAAAATCACATGCAAAGTGCGATGCTTCAAGTTTTAGTAATTTATAAATAAGTAGATTATCCTGATCTGCTTATATCAGATGCAGGTGGAGGTAAGGCCCGCGATGCACTGCTCTCTCTTCTTGAGCGCTGCTGGCACAGTCTCTGCCTGTCGCGTTGTCACAGCCTGCTGTCGCCGTCGTTCGAAATGCCATGTGCACGTGGAGCCATATGACGCCACGCGGGTCGGCGGAGGCGCGCTCGCTCGTGCCGCGTGTCCTCCATGTCATTTCCAAAGGCAGATTTGGTATGATGCCCTACAGTAGCGTACCTTTTACCTCATTGCGGTTTTATTAATTTAAGTAAACTGAAGCCTCTCATGTGTTTTCTAAGTAAAATCTTTTGAAAACTAAGTACAGTATTCCAAAATATTCATCGACTTGCTTTATTTAGCAGACGCTTTTGTCCAACTCTACAAAATATGAGGCAAATGACGTATTACAAACATGCGGCTGTCAAGGGATCGACTAGGCTTAACTGCAGCTAGGCTAAGCTGCCAGTGAATGTCCGATGGGAAGGTAGCCTGCAGAATATCTTTAAGATATGATATTTAAGTAAGAACCTAATAAGACAAACGTTCAAATCAGTAATGCACTTCCAGGAGCATTTGAATTGA
>JAODLC010000045.1:9766151-9776443 GCA_026781145.1 Hippopotamyrus pictus | reverse complement strand
TTGAATTGAATTGAATTGAATTGAATTTGTGGACCATGGAGCAGTGTATAGATATTTTTGGAATATATGGGTCTTGAATATGTAATTTGACTCAAAAATGTCATTGTGTACCACACATATAACAATAAATTGTTTTGAAACTTAAAAAGAATACTTATTACTTTTAATACTTATTTGGGTATATTAATGCTCTCTAGCTTAAAGTATCTTATTTTTGTCGAAGCATGTGCTTTTTCATATATGAGAACGCATAAATATCAGTTATGTGTGTATGCTTGTATTATATTCGTACCTACTGGCACACCAACAGTGTACAGCATCTTCCCTGGATGCCATCCATCGCTTTAGCTGGTAATGGTGACCTCACTTGTCTGTCATGTGACCTGTGCTTCCACGGCAGGGGTATGACCGTGGAGCGAAGCAGCACTTCCCCTCCTTCAGCAGCTTCATGTCCACCATGAGTCAGAAGAGGGAGGCAGCAAGCCAGAGCTTCTCCACCCAGATTCTCCTGCCCGCTGCTCGACACGGTGAGGTGCTCTCCCTTAGCAGCCAGAGGAGGGGGACCATCCTGGTTGTTATTCCACAATGAGTTGACCGGGAATGGCGTGGGAAGCAGTCTCGTTACAGGACCCGTCACCTTTTAAACCTCAATAAATCAGTGGCATTTAAAGCAACACTTGGATTTAAAGATTCAGACCTTCCACATGCCGTTTGGAGGTTATACGAGCGGGTGTTGTGTCGCCTTGCTGTCCCTCCTTTTCACAATGACAAAATGAAATAATTTATGGCCCCAGACAGAATGTCCCTTTATTTATAGCCGTCTCTGGAATTTTCTTGATTGCCATTCATATAATGTTACAGAACGTCCACCAGTGTATGCTCGAACTATATGGAATCTTTATAGAAACACTGAAAACTTTGAAAGTCACTTTACAATTGCATTAGACCTCGCATTTTAAATAGGGTGTGATATACTTGTTTGTTAGTTAATGTAGGATTTATTGATTTGTTTACATTTTAGAGTTTAGGTGTAGTTATTGAATTTTTCTTCTCTCTAGTGCATTTTAATGGATAGTATCTTATTCTGTAGGCCCTGATTTCATGCCTCTTCAGAAGGACTGTCAGAGTAGCGTACCGCTTTAGCAGAGAAGCCATTTTGAAGTCATTTTCTTCCTCAGTAGCTTTTATGTCTGTCTTGAACTGCTCTCACAGATCTAACAAAACACGTGGCCAGATTCTGTCCTCCCACAAACGGTTTGGCATAAGCTCCAGTGACTTCATTTGAGGAACATTTTTGGTCAGTGACGAAAGGTCTTCGTTTATATTTGAAGTTAAAGGAATTCTTTGTCAGGTGTGACAGACGATCATTTTTTTTTATACAAGTCACAGCTCTCCTGTATTTTGAGCAGTTTGGATGAAAGCCTTCTTGTAATAAAACAAATACCAGCTTCTGTGTTTGTAGCATAAAAACCGAACCTGCAATTTTTATGAGATCCATAAATTACAAATATCCTCTTGGCTGAAGTTGCGTCTTTTGAAAGATATTGTCTTTCATTTTTTAACTTATTTGGACAAATACGTGAAATTGTTAAGGAAATGCAATATTATATTGTAATGGTAAAAAAAGGAGAATCTTTTTTAGAGGTTAAACAAGCAGTCCAGATTGATAGTGTTGACCCTGAATATTTAAGTTTAATTAGACCAAGGTATTCCTTTTTCTATTCTATGTCCAAGTAACTTCATTGAATTTCAAAGTAACCCATTTAGCTACTTCGATGTAATGAATAATGCTTCACACTTATGTGTTTTTTTTGTTATTTTCACTGAGATCAAAGGCACAGTCGAATGCGTAAACAATAATTAGTAAAGATGAAAGATGTTGTCTCTGATGCTCACTTCTCCTTCACAGGTCGAAATAATTACATACGTCTCAAACTAAATGCGGTGTGTCGACAACCTGATTGTTTTGAAAAGCGTCCCGTAAAATGTCCTCAATTAATCTTGCAAATATATGTGCACAGCGCCCTCGGGCGCTCCTGCCATCTGTGGAAAGGCTGGAAACATTATGGCTCATCGTCGCCCGAAGAATAATTTATAAATCTGACCGTGTTTGAGGTTCTGACTTCTGTGCCCTGAGTAAATGGGACAGAGCAGGAGCCTAAGCGAAAGTGATCCTCTGCTTCCTAACAGAGATCAGCTGACAGCGTCCTTATCAGTGTATCCAGCTGCTGGAGGATAATGAGTTGACTGCTAATTGATAGTTAGATTGCATCGGGGACTAAGATTCCCCCCCCCCCCCCCCACCCCCATATGCATGTTACACCTGCTCCTTTGTGGTGTTTGGTATCCATGGCACCAGATGGAAGCAACCCCAGGCCCTGACGATTCCACATCACAATCCGAGAGCCTCCTCTAAATGACGTACGAAAAATCGGCTTTAAAGTCCTAGGATTTTATAGTCCCTGCTCTTACCTGACACGTTTTCTTTTCGAGGACATGCAAAATAAAATGAATTGTTTCTGAAAAACCTTGGAGTGTTTATGGAGGCGGAGCGGTGGGAGGTGTATCAGACCCAGGATGGCCAGGCGACCATGTGAGAGGACGGATGACAAAACAGACAGAATGTGGACAGCCGATGCCTCAGTGGCAGACGGAATTAACTCGTGGAGTGTTTGACCACGTGATTACCCAGAATTGGGGAGCTTGCTATTATGTGTAAGCATCGTTTTCCATAAGCAATTCCTCCAGATTCGGTTACATAAAGTCCGCTTTCATAATTTTCTCTACATTCTTAAACATAGTATTGCCGCCAAATAGAGGTCTGGTTGTGAGTTATAGATTTCTTATGCATGGATTTTGATTGGTTCCTGTTTCCACCCATCGGTAGAACATCACCTGCCGATTGGTGCAAACTTGGCCAGAAAAATCCCTGTGGATGGGAACTTGTTGCAAAGAGTCGGCCAGTTAATGGAATCGGTGGACGTGGGCCAACACAGGAGAATGCAGCACGTGTCTGGAGAAATTTGTAGACATCCACCAAGCTGTGGAATTCAGTACCGTGAAGGTCTCTCCTGACCATTTTTGGTGCTCATATGGTGCTTGTATATGTCTGTGTCATACAGTTTGTCCATCTGATCAGCCCATACTGATAGCACTGTCTATGAATTCCATGTCTATAAGAATCTATGAACACCTTCATAACACATTATAATGGATTCATAAAGCATAATTAACATGGTTATAAATATTTATAAATAAATGCATTATGAATGCTTCATGAAGCTCTCATCTGTAATGCACTATAGATACCTTCATAATACAGCACAAAATCTTTATGAAAATGTCTATAGTGTAATATAGATGAGAGCATAATAGGAGCTTATGAAGTATTATAATCAACACTATAGTGCCTGTGACTAATGACTGTCAGTAGAAGATGCCGTAATGCTTTATTAATTCTTATATAGACCATTATAATGCATTATAAAGATACCTATTATACATTATAGATGACAGCTTCTAGTAAAGTGTTACCCCCATACCTTTTAGCCACGTCTCAGATTTCAGAAGACACTGCCCCCCCCCCACACACACACACACCCCTGCTCTGCAGCGATGATATCTTTCTCCTCAGCCAGATAAAACCATTAGAGAATCAGTGCACCTGTTGTGATTAATTCACCTGCCAAACCTTTCATGGTTACCATCCATATGCAGTCGCTGCAGGTGCTACTTGAAGCTGTGTGATCTCGGCTGTGTACCTGCAGTGACGACAGCTTATGTGTGATCAGAGGCCAGCCGGGGGGAGGCATTATTACATGGCTCACAGGAGCCTGGGGCATAGTTTTCAAATACGTCGTCATGTTTCAATCTGCTGCATTTGTCTGGCCATTCGGTTAGCTTTGACGGGCTTGACCCCTTTTGCGTGTGTGCGTGTCTTCAAGTGAGGGAACTGCCCCCCATTTGCCTGGGCGTCCGGCAGAAGCACCGCATCTCCATCAACACCCTCCCGCCTGAGGTGAAGGCCCCTTTCCCATCGGACCCCATCATCCCCCTGCGCACTAAAACCACCAAAGATTTTCAGTACGTTTCTCCTCCCCCGTCGCCTTCGATATCGAAGTAAGGCAACAGCTTAACCTTGGTGAGGTGTAAGAAAAGCCATCTACCCCCTTCACAGGGAGGACGTCGAGAGGGCCACGGCTTCGGGTGACTGGAAGACCGTCCACGATTTCTACCTAACAACGTTCGACTCCTTTTTAGAACTCAATGCTGCCTTCAAGGTATGTGAAGCTCCTCTTCAATCCTTGAGCACAATCTCCGTCTTTCTGCCTATCCACCCACGCCCGGGACCTTGGAGGCCGTTTTTGTGCCTGCACCAGAACGGATGAAGTCACTGTGAGACACAAAGCGCCTGCTTATGGTGGTTCGTGTGACACTGAAGCGAAACTCGCGCTCTGAAAGAGCCAATTGTGAAACGTCTTGGCTGAGTGACTAACATCATAGCTTTCTTGGCAGACGCCATGGTCATTATTACTGAGCAACTTCCAGTAAACAGAGTAATACATTTTCTGTATTGTAAACCTACTCCAGGCCAATCGTAAAGCTCGAAGTACTTTCACATGCTTATTTACAGTTTATTTCCTCCTGTTCTGTTTAGAGAGAAGCCAATACCCCGTTTGACACAATCGAAGATTCTGGTGTCAATATCAAATTCGTCAACGCCGTTTATGATGCCTTACTCTATACAGTAAGTAAACACAGTATAACAAGTAAGCGTTGTGGCTGGAGAATTTCACAAGGGATCGCATGGGTTGATTGTCAACATAGAATGTTATATAGTCTTCATGCTGTTTAATTTAATTTTTAAATGCTTTTTCTAACATTAATACTGAAGCCTGCAGACATCCAGAAGTCGGTGCTGAAGGGAATAATTAACAGTTTATTAAGGGAATGGAAAGGGTGAGTAATATTCCGCTATTTCATAAGCCACTTCCTAATATTATACTGGAGGGACGATCCAATGTAGTTACTGTGAGAAGCTGTATAAGCAGGCAGCTTGTTTAATGATTAAAACTGAGGTAGTTTTTAAACGGTGATGTGAGCTGCCTAAAGTACTGTGTATGTTTTTAATCCAGAAATAACTTCCCGTCCACATGCTTAATTCAGGCTTCTCTGTTACTAATTAAGCTCTCGCTTGTTCACTGACATTAATGTCTCAGCTTCGTGAAAGTTCGTGGGCACAGCTGTTCGTCACCACGACACCAGAAGGGGCTGCGTTTCTCGGCCGGCGGCGGCGACGTCGGCTCACTTTCATCTGTTTGTTTCAGGCCCCGGACGAAGGACGACCTGAGGGCGTATTTCGTACTCGTCCAGGTACATCCGAAAACGACGGCAGGTCGTCCGCACGCGACGTCAGCTCGGCCCAGAGCTTTCGGGATGGACGGTTTTGAGCCAAGGTTCTAACGGCGTGCGGCCCTCATTATGCCGCCGCGGAGCATTTTATATTTCCCCGAGTCATACCAGCAATTTCCCTCGTAAAACGTAATTGAGTGCCGGCACGCTAGCATTTACGCACTGGCTGCGCGGGGCGCGGTTTGTCACCCCGGGCGTTGTTAGTTATTCGGCTCCCCGAGCCTTGGCGGCTGTGAACCGGGCTTTAGCACCAGATGATAAGGAGACGGCTGGCTGAGGCACAACTGAGTCAGAGAGACAGGAAACTGCTGGGCTGGCGTGAGCCTCTCTCGCAGCCAGGCACCCGTGCGGAGTATATGTAACGAGGGCGGTGCTGGACCAACGTGAAACCGCTAAACCCAGTCCCGCTTTCCTACTATAGTCACAAGGCACCATTGTTTACGGCGCCAAACAAACTGCATTTCCCTGAAGGGTCCTTTGAACTTGCTGCATCCCCATCCAGCTCTGGTTTTTATTTATGTGAGATTCGATTTATGCCGACATTACCTTTGTTTTCTTTTATTGTTAAAAACCTTTTCCCTTTTTTTTTTTTTTAAATGTATGTCTTGTTTTGATTAAGGCAGAAAGTTGTCAAAATGGCCACGCGCTGCTTTCCGTCTAGCGGATCTTTCGCCCGCTAGAACTTTTCAGATGGAAAAGGGAGCAGTTAATGGTTTGATCGCCTTGGCACTGGTGTCAGACCAGTTGGGCGGCGTTTGGTTTTATGTGACAGTCTTTCTGCGGGGAGAACGGATGAGGTCACGTTGGAAGGGAAGAGATGTTTTCCTGTGTAATATGACTTCTTATTAATAGCGAGGTTTTCCTCCTACTCGCAGTGAAAATGGTCTGTATCCCCATTCTGTGTTACAGAACCCGCAGTACAACAGCGTCACCACATATGTGATCTACGCGCATTTGCTGAGGCAGATTGCCTCTCTGACTGAAGCCGACCACCATTTCCTGGTGCACTGGTTTATAAAGTAAGCCATTTCATTCCTCTGCCATCACCTGGCTGCCGGATAGTTTATTCAGTACCTAGTAAAGGACGCTCATGGCATGAGCCAAGGTCGTTTTCAGAAATTATTAATCCCTTACTTATATGAAAAGCACAATGCTATTATTGCTGTTTTCTGCATGCTCTACTGTTACATGGTTCTGCTTTTTAACGGCCACTGCTGGTTATGTGAACTGACATAACACCGTATTGTCACCAGAGTGTAGCTTATATACGAAAGTCAATAACAGTACTCCGACTGATTGTGACCAGGTACAGACTCAGCAGAGATGCAGCACAGACTTGGTACAGATTCAGTACTGACTGTGCACAGACTGGTCACAGAATAGGTACAGATGCAGCACCGACCGTGTACACTGGCGGGGGGGGGATTCTTATCCAAAGAGGGCCGGTGTGTATGTAGGTTTTTGGGATAACCTTTAGCTCAGGTGTCCAAACCCAGGTGTGAGGACTGTTCAGCCATCTGCATAAGATTGCTCACCCCTGATATACACTACACAGTGTATTAAGTTGCACTGCAGAATGAATACAGATGCAAAACAGACTGGACACAGACTTATCAGACTGGGTACAGATGCAGTACAGACCAGGTACAGACATGGTACATACCAAGTTCAGACGCAGCACGGACTGGGTACAGACCAAACACATGCTTACATCGTACCCCTTTCCACCAGACTTTCCCAGCGCCGCTTCAGGCAGTTAGTCGAGCGCCTGCTGCACTTCATCTCCACGCGGCTGCTTCCGGCCCGGCCCGAGGAGCTGCCGCCCATGGCCAAGTGCTCCTGGTGGATTCCGTCCGCCACCAAGGTCCTGGCCCTGCTGAGTGAGTGCCCCGTCACCCGGGGGCAGCTGGAGGGGCATTTCCCACTGCATTACCTCCCTGAGATACCCACATTTCGAAAAAGCATCAAGCTTGGTAGTGAAAGCAGCCTTCATTGTAATTGTTAGGCTTGGTCTAGGGGGGTTGGCATCATGTGACTTGGCATCATGTGACTTGGCGTCATGTGATCTGAATTATTGCTTCTGTGATGCATGAACGCATATGTGAGTCTAATCTAACGTTATATTAAAATCTGTGAATTTCTGAAGGCTGGAGGCAGCAGTGGGTCCTTTGTGGTGAACTCCATGGGACACAGGATGTTCTCATGCACATGATTAGTCCATTCAGGAAGCTCGCAGATTCAGAGCTATTTACTGAAGTGTCAGCAGGTGTGTTCCCTCTCCGCCAGATGCTTCCAATAGCGTCGCTGCTCCCCCGATCATCCCCTTCGCTGACTTGTACAACCTCACCCTGGAACACATTGACATCATGGAAGACTACCAGACCTGGCAGTGCCATGGGAGCTCAAGGTAAGACAGGGGAAGCAGCCCCCCCATGAATCATACGGACGTCCCCTTACATCGCATGGTTTGTCTAAAGCAGCACTTTGATATCGGTTATTACATTCGTCATCATTACGTAATGCCAACCGCCCTGTCCCCTTTCAGAGACCAGGCACATGCACCCCCCCCCCCACCACCACATAGATCTTCTCTATAGAATCGAGAACTAGAGCTCCCCCTTGTGTTTGCTTTTCCTCATGGCTAGCAAATAGAGTCTAGGGCAGGGGTGGCCAATCTTATCCGCAAAGGGCCGGTGTGCGCGCAGGTTTTTAGGATAACCTGTAGGTCAGCTGTTCAAACCCAGGTGTGAGGACTCTTCAGCCAATCAGTCCTCTAATTAGTAATCTAATTAGGGAGCTGCAGCGAAAACCCGCATACACAGCGGCCCTTTGCGGGTAAGATTGGCCACCCCTGTTCTAGGGCAAATTCTCTTCAATCATCCATCAGTTGTGAGCATGCTTTCTGCTGTCGTTCAGCGTACTGTAAGGGATTTCACGTCCTGTTAATCCTGCTTAATCCCAAAATATCACTTCTCAGCGTTGATAATATAGACCTACGGCATGCAGTGTATTGGGTGTGGTTGTTTTTTATAAGCGCCCCGGCAGTGAGATGTTCCTGCAGCCTGTTTCCGTGTCCTGGTCTGTAGAGGCAGAGTGCCCATGCCTTTAAGGCGACGTAAGACCTGCTGTCAGGTCACGTGACTCAGGCACTGGAGGCAAAAACAGGGATGTTGAGTCAGGATGAGTGTGGGGAGTGACGAGAGTAACTGGGAAAAGGAAATAAAGTGGGGCATTTTGTGCAGAAGCGTGGGGGAAAGTGTTAGGTCGTAGAAAGGCTGCATCTGTCTGCTTTTTACAGGTGTGGAGGAAAAAAAAATCTGTCAACCCCAATGGTCACCTGACCTGCATGTTTGCTTTGCCATGACTGAACCTTGGTGTTCTGATCCTGCCATGCTGTGACATGGATGGTAAAGGTGACCTTTGGGGCTGATGTCTATACTTCAGTGGCACTGAAATGAGGCTTTAGAAACATACTCTGGGCTTTGTATTGCATGTGTGCTGGGCACTGTTTGCGGGAAGTGCAATTAATCCAAAATAAATGTTCTCGGGCCATATTAGCAGGTATGTAGACAGGAAATGGGGCACGGCTGTGAAGGCGACGCTGTGTGGCCTGCCTGCCCTTTCTGCACTGCTCTGTGAGAATAATCGATGTATGAAATTTTTTTGTCCATTTCTCAGGTTTTCATTTTGCCAGTTTCCTTTCATCCTGTCAATAGTGACGAAGAAAAACATCATCCAGAGGGACTCGGAGCAGCAGATGATCAGCATGGCCAGGGTGAGGAGACGTGTCTTGACCCCTGACCCCTGGCCATTCGGTGGTTTGCTCCCTCTCCAGTGGAGCCTGGGAGACATAGCACAGACATTCTAAGGGTGCATCATTTTGAAGCAGTTTGGTACTGACATTGTCATAACATATTGCTCACAGAAAGTCTTGTGTCACTTGTTTAATTCTGTAAAAATGTTGCAATGCTTAACATATCTGCACAGACACTTTCTTTTTATTAAGTGTTATAGTTTTTTGACTGACTCATTCAATTCTGTTCTTGCCATTTTGCTCTTAATTGCAATTTTAGTCATTGGCTCCCAAAGGGAGACTAAACATAAATGTTTGGTGTTTTATGTTACTGCAAAGGTGTCATTGATTAAGAGGTTCTCATTGATGCTTGTGAAGGAACTTTTTAGCTCAGAGTAACACTTTTAGAACTATAATTTGGGTTTCAGTGTATTACTTGAAATGTTTTATGTAAAACTTTTGGCCTCTTCTAATGTTATATATATTTTGTAAACTAATGGTACTAAAGTAATGTTTTTTTGTTTTAAATCCAATGAACTTGCAATCTTTTTACTGAATTAAGCAGGCATCCTAAGACTTTCTGTGAGCACCGTAAATTATGTAAAAGAAGCCACACTACACTTACCTTAATTTTTGTACCGTAACATACAGTTTAATTATACACCTGTTAGATTCAAACTTGGTATTTGAGTGCCGTTTTTACGGAAATACAAGCATAACCGATAACTAAATTTATTACAGCAAAGCCTTGTGGACAAAGTCTCGCGCAGGCAGAGAGTCGACATGAGCTTGCTCTTCCTCAACATCAAGGTCCGTCGGCAGCAGCTGCTCAGTGATTCGCTGAATGAGGTAATAGCCTGAGCTACACCCCATGCAGCAGCTGCTCAGTGATTCGCTGAATGGGGTAAAAGCCAGAGCCACACTCCCATGCAGCAGCTGCTCAGTGATTCGCTGAATGAGGTAATAGCCAGAGCCACACCCCCATGCAGCAGCTGCTCAGTGATTCGCTGAATGAGGTAATAGCCAGAGCCACACTCCCATGTAGCAGCTGCTCAATGAGGTAATGAGTAATGAGGTAATAGCCAGA
>JAODLC010000045.1:9755538-9766051 GCA_026781145.1 Hippopotamyrus pictus | reverse complement strand
GAGGTAATAGCCAGAGCCACACTCCCATGTAGCAGCTGCTCAATGAGGTAATGAGTAATGAGGTAATAGCCAGAGCCACACTCCCATGTAGCAGCTGCTCAATGAGGTAATGAGTAATGAGGTAATAGCCAGAGCCGTACCTGCATCTCCTGCTCGCCACGTGTCATTCAGATTCCCAGCAAACAAAGCGAAACTTTGCAGACCATTATACCTTTTCAGTTGTTTCCTTTTTTGGGAAATGCGTGCTGCAGGTATTTAGATGCGTGTTTTCCAGGGGTGAAGCCAACTGTGAGACGTTAGTCATTCTGTCCCGCTTTCCTTCTCCTGCACAGCTTACTAGAAAGCGAGCCGACCTCAAAAAGAAGCTGAAGGTGACTTTTGTGGGGGAGGCCGGTTTGGACATGGGGGGGCTCACCAAAGAATGGTTCCTGCTTTTGATCCGGCAGATTTTCCACACAGACTACGGTGAGACAGGTGTCATCAATACAGACCTGGGTGAAAGTGGGCAGGGTTTACATGTAAATACATATATGATACAAATAAAACTTAATATACTGTTCTGACAATAGTTATCTGTTGTCAGAATTACTGACTGAGCGTACTGTAAGAGTAATAATAATAATACTTTTATTAATATAGCATGTTTCCTGCATCTGAATGCAGCTCAAAGTGCTTCAAAGATAATAAAATAAGAACACAATCAAACATTAATAAATCATATTAAGATTCGGTAAAAATAAAAATACATGAATATAGTGTAGTGAAAATAGTAATTTGTCATTTTAAAATGCTTTAAAAAAATTGTGAGTTACGAGTTTGCACCCAGAGTCAAGCTTTTATAGAGACATTCCAGCTCTATAAAAGTGTAAACTATATAAATTAACCTTTATAAACAACTCCTGTAATTGATTTGAATTGCATTGCGTGCCTCTGTGTGTGGTATGATTATGGGGGGGGGGGGGTGTATTTGTTTCTTGGCTCGGCCCCCATTCTTGTCCGTGGGAATTTTTAGTCAGTGCATCTGCTTCTTGCTGTGATTCATATCTTTGGCCATATTTGTTTAATGGACATCATTCTTTTTTATTTGACTGCAGGCATGTTTACATACTTTAAGAATTCCCACTGCCATTGGTTCAGCAGCTGGAAGTGCGATAACTATTCGGAATTCCGGTTGGTCGGAGTTGTATCCTTTTTCTCTCTGCCGTGTACAGACACGTGTGAAGGCTCATGCTTGAGTGACTGATCATCGACTTAGACCGACTTACTATATATTCATCCCATATAAGTGGTACATACCCACAGTGCACTTTGGTAGTTAAATAGAATCTGTCTGTGTCATTCTCTGTATGTAAACAAACCACGCTCATTCCGTCATTCTAGTGTGATCAATCAGAACGCATGTATATTTTTGCTATGATAAATAAGTCGATCCATCTCATTAATTCCAGTACAATGTAGCGATGAACCTGGATCCTAGGAAACGTGGTTCATGAGGCAGGGGAACCCATGGAAGGGATGCCAGTCCATCTAAGCTCCGCATGTATATCATCTGATTTGGGGTTCAAACTCTCCACCCTGTAGCTGTGAGGTGTCTGTGTCACCCAGTTAAATTTCACATCACGTAATTTTAAGGACCTGTTAGTCATCTTAAATGCTTCTAGATGAGGTTAAAATTTCAGTGGAAATTTCCCAAATATTAGTCTGAATATTTGCCTTTGTGAATAAACCATAATGGCCGTATTGAGTAATAGTAAGATTAGGATATTAAATTTCTCCAGCTGTCTTGCTAAACTACGACGGTTAGCACGCACGTTACATCTGGAAAGGCGTTTTCATCTAAGCAGAAGTGCTGCTTAAATAATAGGCTGAAACGTGGCTCAGTGCTCTGCACAGTGTGATCCCGGTACGTCCAGGCAGAGCTAGCTCACTCTCTGATCTCGTTAATCCCTGGCCAGTCTAGTGCACCGCCGGCTAGACAGCAATCCCCTTCAAATGAAACCCAGACAGTCTCTTATATTGGCAGCATTTTTTTTCAGATATGGCACATTCCTCGGCCCCTCCATAAGGATTAGCCCCTACTTTTTGGTAGCAGAATAAGCAGATGCGTTTCAAATATCAAGCTACATCTCTTCACTTTTCATTTTTTTTTTTTAAATTGTAATGACAGTTTCAAACTGACGCGTATTACAAAGCTTTCCTGGGACTGTGCCATTGCGTGCACGTGGCACTGGGCTGCGTAGCTGTAGCGGATGACTCTGTCACCCCCTGCTGGCCATTGGGGAAAGTCATGGTCAAGGTGGGCTCTGTCCTAACATTACCCAGCTAATTAGCCCCTCGGGTGACGTTGCTCTGGCTGCGGGATCGCCGCCCCTCAGCTCAGTCAGACACGTTACGGAAAACGTGCCGGCGTCTGACTCCAACTTCACGCCATCACACATGTGGCTCGGATTACGCCACGAGCCGTCCTCTGTTTTTCTCTCACCTTATTGGTTGACATTCTTCAGGCCTGGTCCTTGAATTTTTCAGGCTGTCTGTTGCAGTATCGGCCAACGTGTGTCTCCGCACCTGTCTGGCTCGGCCTCCGGTAGAAAGTTCCGGCTTCTAGCGCGGCGGTCACATATGGGCGACATATGGCGGGTTTGAACGCGGCGCGACCGCCGTCGTTGGCCACGCTATTTTCCAGTTACAGGGAGTTCACGCGCTAAATATACAGTAGCAGTGTAAGAAAAATCACTTTGCATTAAATGTATGTAAAAACTGCAATACAGCATTTGCATTTGTGAAGATGTTGGCTTTTGCCGCAGGAACTACTGGATAATGGGAAATTGCACAGGAATGGTTTTGCATTAAAAAGCAATATGGAGAGGATTAACGCAGACCGCATCTTAATTACGCTAATCTCCAAAGGACATAATCCCCGCAGCCTGCCCAGCTCAGGTGATTCCCTCCCCCCTTGACACCTCACGCCAGCTGATGGGCCTGGCCGTGTACAACAGCATTGCCCTGGACATCCGCTTACCCCCGTGCTGCTACAAGAAGCTGCTGACGCCGCCCGTCGTACCATGTGACCAGAACGCTGCCGTCGGCATGGCGACCCTCACCCTGGACGACTTGCGGCAGGTCATGCCGGTATGTGCGCCAACCGGGTCTTGAGCGTGAGCCCAGTTCACTACTTGTTTTGAAATCATATTTTCTTCACAAAAGGCAGTTGCATTTGATTTGATTTATGAATGGTATGCTGAACGTTGACAGTTTGTCCTACCCTATTAATAATGATCAAAGGAACCATGTCAAACATAGCAATGAAAATCATTTTGACAGATAATGCGCCGGTTCTGCTGGATAATCGCATGGCTCCTGAGAATATGCTAACTGGTATTACGTATTTTAAGGACAGGCGCAGCCCCTAGGCCTAAGCCTGTCCTCGCCTGTCTTTCTCCTCTCTTGCTCTCAGCTATGACAGCTGTGTTTAAACTTTGTTTACCCAGCTACACTTGAGAGTGCGAGAAATGTCCGGTGAATACACTGCAGTGTGGATCTGCAGAAATGTTTATTGGATTTCACACTTTTTGCTATTCACATGTATAAAAGTAAACATTTTTGTTTAATCATTAAAAAAATAAAGCAAAATTTATATTTGGTTACTTTATCAATATTTTTCAAGCCAGTTATATAACTTACCTCATTGGTATGTCTACTTCAGTGCCGATTCAAAGATATGGCATTAAAACCAGTTTTACAGCTTACAACGATTGTTTTTAATATTTAGGTCTTTAACTTGTAACTAAGATGTTAAGTGTAGAGCAGATCTGTGTCTTGTAATGACTAAAACGTGGTTAATGGAGATGCTGGAAAGCAAAGTGAATTCTCCAGCCTAAGTGTTGGCGTGATGTAATCCAGACCCCATCTTTATAAGCTGTTCTTTTCCCTTCCAGTAGAGGGCGATCCATGTCAACTTTTTTTTTTTTTCCTCTTCTGCTTGGCTTTCTAAGCAGGATCTTCTATGTCCAGCCAAAGCGTAAAGTGCAAAGTCATTTGATGCTTTTTTTTTTTTTAAAAAAGGACCCTGACTGGGCTGAGACGTTGGGAAAATTTAGTCAGTCGGTCTGCAGTTTGTGGGTTTAAAAAAGGCCATCTGATCTTGTGTGTTGATGCAGGACTTTGCATTTGTAGCCAGATGTCTCGTGTTGAGGCGCAGTTGGCTAACCTCCAACTTATATAACTAGGCGTAGTTTGTTTTCTTTTTAAAAGCTATTTCTAGAGCAATGGGCAGGATCAGGCCCGTGGAGCTGCCCAGAAACAATGTGATTGAGGTTCAATGTGGTGAAATGCAATTAAACTTTTACTGTTTGGGTTTTAATTGATCGAGCGTAATATAAATCACTAACAGGATCTATTATTGCTGACAAATGAAATCCTGAGAACCAGTTGTAGTTGTTTACAGTTCTCTGTAACCTTTTGTAACCTTTATAACCTGCATGGGAAAGAAAACATTTTTTGAATATTGATTTCTGGATGTTTATGAAACGGAAAGCATACAGCTTCTTTTGTGTCATGACTGGCATGTGTGACAGTTAAAATTCTGTGCCGTAGGACCTCGCTCACGGATTGGAGGAGCTTCTCAGGTACGAGGGGAACGTAGAAGAGGATTTCTGTGCCACTTTTCAGGTGGGGACCGGGAGGCACGATGATCCGTACAGATCCGTGACAGAGGCGTAGATGCAATAAAATGGAAGCGTCTCACAGCACTTCAGTAATGAAAGGAATTACTAACCATTATTATTATGACGATGGTGATTATTTGGGCCTCGCGTTATGTAAAGTAAATAAACTGGATTGAAATGCAGGTCAAATAAAAAAAAAAAAAGCTTTATTACGGACAGACTGACCCATTGAGCTGAATTCCATAAGGCCATATCATCTTGTAAAAGTGCAGGCACCTGCTCCGTCATCATCCTGGACTGAATAAGGTGCCTGAATATGAATAAACCTTGCAAATAATCCAGCACATTTCACACACTTGCATAGAAACGTGAAAATCACATTCCCCGTCAAACCTTGACTTTGGCAGTTACTGCAGAACTTAGCGATATAAGAGTCTGGCATTGTTTTCAGCACCGTGAGTTCAGGTAAGCGAGCCTTTCCTGCTTGTACTTTTTTTTTCTCCAGGTTTTCCAGGAAGAGCTTGGCGTTGTGAAGTCTTACAATCTCAGGCCTGGTGGTGACAGGATTGCCGTCACAAACCAGAACAGAAGGGGTGAGAGACCGACTGTTTCAAATGCCAGGTTGCATTTATCTTCCCCAGCTGCCTGGTGTTGATTGTCACCTGTCTCGTTTGCAGAATATGTCCAGCTCTATGTCGATTTCCTCCTGAACAAGTCAATCTACAAGCAGTTTGCGGCCTTCTACTACGGATTCCACAGTGTTTGTGCCTCAAATGCATTAATGGTGAGCCTGGAAGAGTGTTCTTTCTCCTCTCTGACAGAGTTTTGGTTTAACGGCCGGTTTCGCAAAGCCAATATCCTGCCCGTTCGTTCGGGATCTGTGGGAGCCACAGTCGCGGGATTGTTTTCTTTTTTTAAGCCATTTAGAGAAGGCAGAGGGCTGGAAGATTCCAGAGAAAGTGCCATGGAGATCGGAGGATCCTTCAAGTTTGCGAGGGGGGTGTCGGTGTGAAATTTGCAGTGTCGCCCCTTGTAAAAGTCCATCCTTCCGCTCATTTTCTTTCTGGGGGCTTTTTCGCGTGAGGATTTTTGTGAGGGCACTTCTGCAGCTGGCCCACTTCACTGTACAGTTTCTAGGTAACTGGGTCAACGAGTAAGAAGCCTATGGAAGATGTATGTTCTGTGAGACCCACACCGAATCTTAATGAAACTGTACACAAAGGACCTCTGTGCCTATATGTAAGCGGTCGCTGGGGCAGCTTCAGAAGCAAACATTGTAAAAGTCTTTTTAAGTCTTCAGTCATCTGTCTCGTATAATCTAGGCTACACAGTGACGTTCGGCACAGAACCAGAACAAGCGTCACTGGTTTTTAGCACTGGTAATGCAGTGCGTTATCTTGCAAGAAGCAAGATCAGAGTAAGAGTAATATGGTGTAATTCTAATATTATGCATCCCCCCCTCCTCCTGCTCACATTCCCATCAGCTTTTTGGAGTCACTGGAGTGCAGAAAGAGATGCATTCCATTACCTTTTTAGTATGCGTCAATAGATGCCCGCCAGTTATTTTAAAATTTCCTAATAGCGGTGGGTCACCGCTTTCCGCTGTGCGTCTGAATTTGGTCACGCCTCGAAGATCTTCTTGTGGACGTTTTTAGCGGTTTCTTGCGATGCGGCTGCTTCGAATTTATGTCCAGTTCATTGCTGCTTTATTTCCTGTGCATTACTGCTTGTAATGCGGCCTTGTCGTGAAATTGCAAACAAGAAGAAAAAAAGAAATGTGCCGGAATCTTCTAGAAGGACGCCGATTTCTGGCACAAATTGGGGGTTCTGGCAGCAGTCTGCTCACTTTGGGATGACTCCAGAGTAAATGTAATCAGTTTAACAGTTTCTGCAGCTTTGTGTACTCCACTGCATTAACCGCAGTATAAAATACAGGTTCGAAAATTACTTGTTACAGCGAGAACATTTTAGCGTTGCCAAAACTTGCTTTCATATTAATGGAGCAGTATTGAACTGCAGATTTCTGTATTAATGAAGATAACATTGTTAAATTTAAATGTATTATAAATCATTTGACACATTTATACTGTAACATTGCAGTTGCAAGTCAGGTTTTATATTTCAGCATATTGATGGTGCTCCATTACTATATGTCCTGGTTTTCTGTTTCCACTCTCCTGACCAGTTTGATTCCATGTCTGGTTTAGCATCCAAACTACCATTTATTTGCTATTAGTCAGGCGTCTGTCATGAAAGATGTATTGTAGATCTTTCCCCGGATTCTGTGATTTCGTAACTCATCTCAGGAGCTGTGGCGGATGGGTTTCGACAGTGTCGAGTTTTTGTCATATGAGTGTGATCTTTTATACAAGCATTATTGCCTCATTTGGCCTGTTCTTATCCATTATAGACATGCAGCCATCAAAATAATGCACCTTTGTTTTCAACAAGACTGTTAGGCGTCGTCAGCAGATTGTGACCAAGCAGAATGATGTTACTTTTTTCACTTTTTAAAGAACTACACTTTATAAAGGACAAAAAAAAACTGATTGTTTCTTAGCCTGACAATGGCTTCTGCCCAAAATAGTTTGCATAGCGTACAGCTTATTACATTGAAAAAATTGATTTAGGATGACATTTTCACTCCGGCATTCATTAAAGGTACAACAGCAGGGCCCTGCTAGGATAAGAACTGGCTTGACCCTTAACTACTGTCCTGCCCAGTGCCAGATGAGACGTGACTTGGGGGCGGTATTTAGCTGAGTGGGTTAAGATACTGTGCTTGTGATCGGAAGGTCACCGGTTCAAATCCCTGAACTGACAATGATTTCACTCTCGGCCTTTTACTCCCAATTGCTCCAGGGACTGTCTGACCCTGCTTTCTTAAAGATATATGTCGCTCACGATAAAAGCATTTGGTAAATGAGGGTGCATTTTCACAAAGGTCTGCATGCTCCAGATTTGCTTAGTGAGACAATCGTAATAAACTGGCTGCAGATATACTGCGTCGAACTCCATTGACCCCATGATGGCATCTCTCTCCTGACGCCGAAGCCGCGAAATGCTTGAACGACAGGTTGCAACAGGACATGATGACCTGTCCTGTTCCGCAGCTGCTGAGGCCAGAAGAGGTGGAGATACTGGTGTGTGGCAGTCCCGAACTGGACATGAGCGCCCTGCAGAAGCTCACGCAGTACGAGGGCTACAGCAAGAACGACCCCACCGTGCGGTTAGTGCTGCGTTGGTCAACGGTGTGAAGCCCTTGCTCTGATGCTGTGTAGACCTATACCTGGGCGTTTATTGGAAGCTCCGGACAGCCGTGATAATTCCTAGCGGACTCTTCGATAGCTATATGTTGGTAACTTGTCGCACTTGTACTTCGCTTTGGACAAAATCATCTGCTAGGTGAATGTAAATGTGAAAATGTAGGCGTTCCCTGACGCTCTCGTTTGCCGTGACGACACTTCCGGCGTGTGCCCCGATCGCCGCCGGTGATTCGCGGCTCACGCTCACTGTCCCTCACAGCTGCTTCTGGGACGTGGTCCTGGGATTCCCGCCGGAGCTGCAGAAGCGGCTGCTCCACTTCTCCACGGGGAGCGACAGGGTCCCAGTGGGAGGGATGGCTGACCTCAACTTTAAAATAGCAAAGATTGAAGTTCCTTCTGACTGGTAATATGACCAGCTCCACTCTCACCAGGGTTGCCAGGTTTGGTCAGCTGGCTGGAGTGAGATTCTCAATTCGATACAAGTCTGCACACACATGCACATGCATTTACATGTATGTAACAATTTTATTAGCTTATAAATAGTCTGTATGGTTTGCAGGCTACCCCAGCACTTTTGATGTAGCTAATTTTAGGTGTATAATGGATTAGTATAGATTTGCCGTAGGATTCCTTGCACGAGCGTGAGAATCTGAAAGCGTGAGTGTCACGCCAGATGTGTGAGAGTTGGCAACCGTCTTATGGAGATGGACATCTAAGCAGCTTCTTGATCCTGTAGCCCATAGAGATGTCATGTGCAAATCAATCTAGAATCCAAATATATATCTAATAGCAATATTATAATATATTGTAAAGTATATACTCTTCATTCTCTAATTTTGCTGTATTGTAAAAAGAATCTTTTTATGCTTTAGTGAGATTTTATTTATATATCTAAATATTATTACGCATGCAAATATTATCCATGCAGTGATGACATCCTACAAAGTTAGTTGATCGTTTTCCTCTTCTCCAGGTTACCAGTATCCCATACATGTTTCAACCAGCTCTGTCTACCGCCCTATAAGAGCAAGAAGGAGCTGAAGCTGAAGCTGACAATCGCCATTTCAAATGCCGAAGGATTTGGCTTGGAGTGACTTTGGACTGCGGACCACACCTTTGTCAAAGAGATCGTTTAATGACTTCTGCTTAGAGGCACGATTGTAGCGAACACAGTTGCGTTTGTGGGTGTTGTGGTTTTTTTTTCTAAGTTATTGAATCTGGCTTGTTTTGTTGGGAGATTGTAGAATTACCCCAGATGCACTCTGATGAAAACTCCAAGCGTACTTTTATTAACACATCCATATACTGCTTGTTGGCCGGTGGCTCTTGGTTCTTCCAGCAGCATGTCGTATTTTATTTGGAATCGCTTTCCAACGATATTTATCTGTATCCTTCCAGTTTATGACGTCGGTCCCGATGTGTTTTCCTAGCGTGTGTCCAGATTGCAGGATGTAATGACTGGACTGGATGACTGGAAATGCTGAGTATGAAAATGGCTGCTTCATAAACAGCTGTAGGTCGTTTGCACCCGTTGTTTGCCTTAACTTTAAAATGTGTGCTGAAAAGGATTGACCAGATGTGACCTTATTCACTCGAAAAAAAAAATTACCATAGAAATTTAAGATTGTTCTGCATTGTTATGTATATTAATGGATAAATTGTCTTGAACCATCTGGATGTTTAATCAGGGAAACGCACATGAGCTGTTTTCGTTCACTTTTAAGTCAAAAAAGTTTTGTAACCTCAGTGGCTTGTTTTCAGCACTTAGGCCTGCTTGACCAAACAGAACTGAAGTTCATCTTGCAGGATAATCACCTTGATGTTACCGCGAGACCAAGAATAATATTACTTTATTTTTATGACAGGTTTTCATACTGAGATTCCAGTGTGTATCGTTGCTGTACCTGTTTATTTATAAGTGCTGCTTGCCTTCTGGATTTTTCCTGTAAGTAGCATTTTGACAAGGCGTTCATGGGTTTGGTTGTTAAAACCTGAGACCTTTGCTGCATATTAAGTTTGTTTGTAAAGGTTTGATGGGGTGGAAGGGTTGGCTTTTTCTGGTTAGCGTAGGAGAGGTGGTTGAGAGCATTCAAAGAGAATGCTGGACCATCTTGACAGAGATTTTAAGACATGAGAGCTGTTGCCCTGATCTTGTGGCATCTCGAGCCAAAGATGTCTTCAAAAGGAATGACGCAGGAGCGCTGAACAAGCCAGAATGCTCGTTGGGCTGGGGAGGGCTTTTCTGACAGTCCCCATGAGACGCTGAAGGTGCAGAGATTGCAGCCTCTTCCTTTGTGTGTTTCTGAGTAGATGGGATCCCATAAAGCTCTGTTTCCCAGTCTGGTCCTCGGGGGCCACCAGAGAGTTCACATTTTTGCTCCCTTCCAGCTCTTGATAGGAGAATTTGACTGTGGACTGTCTAGCTGGATGCTGGGAGGGAGCAAAAACGTGGACCATCTTGGGGTCCCCGAGGACCGGGTTGGAAAACAGCCATGAAGAACCACACAAAGAAAGTGTCGACTGCTTTGACTGAATATATATATATATATATATTTTTTTTTTTTTTTTTTTTTTTTTTTTTTC
>JAODLC010000045.1:9740370-9755438 GCA_026781145.1 Hippopotamyrus pictus | reverse complement strand
AACACACACACACACACACACACACACACACACACACACACACATATATATATATATATATATATATATATATATGTGTGTGTGTGTGTATGTGTGTGTATGTGTGTGTGTATGTATATGTGTTGAACTCCTGGTGAGAATATAATGTTTAAATATTGATTCATAGTTGTATTTTGGCAAATTTAGATGTATTGTTATTTGGATGTTGTGTTTGTGGAAATTAAAGGTTTACCTGTAATGCAATTTCAGTGCAGTACGTGACACATTCCGGGGGACCTTTCTTGAAATGTATACACAGTATGTTACAGTCCTGTCTTTCTACATCCATCTGTCTTTCAACCACTTGTCCAGTGAAGGGGTCTTTGTACACGACTGAATGAAATTTGCAGTGGAGTGTAACCTCATGGGGTTGGCTGTGACCGTCCTCTATGGCCGTAGGACACAACCAAAGTGAAGGAAGCAGAACTTTCGTTTTCTCTCCAGGTATCTTATAAGAACGTAAGAAATTTACAAACAAAAGGAGGCCCTTCAGCCCATCAAGCTCATTTAGGGGGAACTTAACTAATAGCTCAAATTTGTTAAAATCATATCTATTTAAAGGACCCCAGGGTTTTAGGTTGCACTACACTAACAGGAAGATTACTCTATACTCTTAACTACACACTGTGTAAAGAAGTGCTACCTCAAATTCATTTTAAAATGTTCTCCCGCTAATTTCCAATTATGGCCACGAGTTCTAGTATTTAAACTAACATTGAAGTAGCCATTTGGCTGAACAGCATCCAGACCTGTTAGAATCGTATATACTTTATGTATATCTTATATACCTTATATTTATCTTGGCAAACGGCCCCAAAGCAGTGGCAGGTGTTTTGGTGGACCTGCCTAAATCTGTCCTTCAGAAGATACATAAAACCAAGCTCCTGACTCTGGTGTTATAAAAGATTCAATTCAATTTATAATTTATATAGTGCCTTTCAAAACAGTCGGCCCAAGGTGCTTTACATGAGTGCATTGTGATACATCATCATTAAGAAAGCATTAGAAAACGGATTAAGGAAAGACAAAGAAATGAGAGAAAGACGTCCAGATGACTGGAGGAGAGGAACCAAAAACTCCCAAAAACCTCTGGGGGTCCAAGGGTCACCTGACTGCCCCACCCCCCTCTGGGCATGCTAACATTATAGAAAAAGGAAGAGTGGGCTTGCTTGCTAAAAGTCATGGGATGGAGACCATCCTGTTTATAGACTATTATCATGTCAAGCCAATGTCCACCAATGAGTCTGTTCTCCAGGCCTGTGTAGGGTGGCAGATTGAAGGCTGCACCCATGATGCTGCAGTTTATAGGTCACGTCCACAATGTCACCCTTCCGTAGGACTGAACCAGGACTCCAGCTCAGATGGTGCCTGGGCAGCTTTCAAATGTCCTGGTTAAAACTGCCCACTGTGGCCCTTTCAAATCTGGCCTCCTAATCATCTCTTGTATCTAATCGGTAAATTCTCTCCTGCCCCTCCTCCACCTTAGCTACCGTGCAGTGAGCGTACTGGTGCAGAATGGCTGCCGTCGCATCATTCAACTGGGTGCTGCACAGTGGCGGTGGTTGAAGTGGCTCCCCATTGATTCTGTAAAGCACTTTGGGTCTCTTGCTATATAAATGTAACATTCGTAAATGTCAGCCGAAAATGCCAGACACCGGATTTCCATGTCGCACATTCTGCTAAGCCTCTGAACGACACGCCCCTGAAGCCACAAGCTCTACACCCGGGGCAAACCACCAAATGACATTATTATGACATCTTGGCAACCAGCTGTTATCAAAGTTCAAATGCTGTAGACAGAATCTTTTTTGGGAAAAGCACTGGTTATCTCAAGCTTATCAAAGTAACCACAGGTACCGAACAGTGCCACTGTAAAAACAAACATCCCGCAGTTCATGGAGGACGTCTCAGACTCAAACTTTTCAGAGAAGCACTGCAAGCATACAGGCCTGCAAGACGGTTGTGCAGATGTAATGTTAGCTTTCCACAGCTTTCTTCTCATTAAAATTATATATTTATATGCAATAAACAATGTTTATTCAGGGTCCCATTGTATCTTTCAGCACTGCACATAAGGAATAACGAGGGGAAGGCATGGATTAGGCAGGATGATCCACGTACGGCTCCAAGACAGAACGATTTATTAAACAAAACTGAACACCAAGCGGCAAACCACAAAATAAAAGGACTACAATGGGGTCAAAAGCAAAGGGGAGAAACAAGAAGTAACTACATAAATATCAAAAGGTAACAACTAGGGAAAAGAGTAACACAGGGGGCAGAACTATGAAAACCAAACAGAGTGACAACACAGTAACTTGAACAATGACTGACTGATGGGTAGAAAAAAGGTAGGCACTAAAATTCACTGATCACAATGACAAACAAGGGGCAGGTGTGTACACAGAACCAGGGGCAGCGAGTAGCAGATGAAGACAATCAAATGATCATTAAGGGCACAGGGCAACAAGGCACAGGTGGGGCAGTACAATTAACAGGTACTGAGAGGTCAATTAACAGATAGGGAGAAAAGGACCAAAGACTAAGGGAAACAAAACTAGGACGACCGAATGAACGGGAAACTAGGAGCAAGACAATGAACTTTAACTGAAATACCCATACAAACGTTAAACCAAGAGGATGGAAAAACAACAGACAATTGGATGAGATTGGCCTCTGGCCAGCCTCAAACCCACAATCACAAGAAGAGAGCTGTGAACAGGTGGCCAACCATTCAGTCAGTTAAGCCACACAGAGGCCCAGGGAAGAGGCAAACACACTAGGGATAAAGGGGCTACAACACAGAGGAAGGAGCAGGATGGCCAGCGACACCTGCTGGCCAAACAGGAACAAGACACAAAGGACAGGACCAGACTGGCACCGATCCTGACAAAAAGGCTTCTTCTTCCGGTTTTGGTATTGGATGTTTCTTCACCTCGAGGCATACATTTGGCATGTTGTAAGAGCTGTTTCATTGTAAGTGACAATGCTGGTGAAGCTTAGCTTGGTCCCTCTGCAGCAGGGTTTCCCAACCTGATCCTCTGGGACCCGCAGACATTTTTGCTCCCTTCCACTGCTCTATCGGGTTGGAGAGCATTCGTGGTATCTTTAAATAGCTCAGCCCCTGTTTCCAGAGAAGTCTCAGCATCTATGCAATACCTCGGCGGTTGGTTACTTCCCAGTGTTGGTCCCTGTCTGTGGCTGGACTTTGAAGCAGAGGGATACATGTGCACCGGGAAAGACTCATTTGGCAATTTGGCCAGGGTAGGGGCTACGGTCAAATGAAATGGCCATTTCAGCTACATTTCAAAACACAATATGTCTGTAACTGACCCAGGAAACTTCAATTCTTCAGTGAAGGGAAAGGCCAAGCTCGTACACACAACCCTGGGTAAAATTATGGCCAACGCATTACATTTGGGCCATGCGGAGCCTCTGAGGCTGATCTGGGGCTACCATCCACTTGGACAAGTTGAACAAGACCCCTGCTGAGTGTAGTAAGGACCCTGTACAAGCCAGCGTTGCCACCGTTCAGAGACCCCTCCTGTAAGCAAATTTTCAGACCTGCAGCCCAGAAGGGTGAGCAGGAGCTGTCAGAAAGCCCCCCCCAGGTATAAACTGGCCTCCTGTGGATCCTTTCTTACAGAGTCAGAGGTCTGCCGGCGAGATGCCGGCCGTTAACCTCTGTGGCATTTTCACGCAGGGCCGTGCGTTCAGCTAGCACTCGACACCTCATGCACTTTCTGTCACTGCCAGCACAGGCGAGATGAGTGTGCGAGTGGCACAAGACTGGGCTTCAGCCACATGAACCCGACACCTTCCTCTTATAGGTCAAAAGTATTATGTTATAATCTGAGTGGCATAAACCACTCTGTTGGTGGGCAGGTGACCCAACCGGGGTTTTTGGTGAAGTACGTGACTGGAGGAGGTAGCTGGCTATTTTCCACGGGGGGGGGGTTGGCCCGATGCCGAGTGAGACGAGGGTGTAGCAGCGCGGCGGCAGAGTGAGGCTGCTGATAAAGCGGGGGCAGCAGGTGAGTGTTGTGTGCTTTGGCTCCGCACGCTACGGTTGGCGTGGTGGGGGGAGCGGTCACGGTGGAACGGCGCGTAACGTTATCAGCCGGGCACACAGCGTGTTCCCAACGCCAAACAACCTGAGAGATAAATGAACGATGCACCCAGCTGACATCGACATCCGTCTCCATAAGCGGCTGGCCTCCAGACCTGACAAATTCTGCTCCAAGCCTTTCCGCCATGCCTAGCCGGCCGATCATTCAGCCCGATGCTGGCCGTCACGGTGAATCTGTTTGACTGCCTGCCGGAAGAGAATCCCTTTTTCGTGTGGTCAACCTGAAACAGAACAAACCTTCCTGTGTACTGTGCAAAGCATCTTCACTTACAAAACTGCTTTTATATATATAGATCTATATATATGTGCGTGAGTGTATGTGGATCATGCATATATTATAAATAAAAGTGAATATTGCTGGTCTGCTTGTAGGTCATCCCAAGAATGTGGCTTTATTATGATAACAGTGTTCGTTTAACATTGTCTTCGCTCAGGAGTACCCTACTGCTTATCTAGTAGTTTCAGTTTTCTTGGAAAGAAGCATCAGATTTAAACGTTCCAGGTAGACTATATTTGACTGCAACAGTAGGGCTCTTCAGTTCCAGGAGGAACAGGAGGTTAGTCGATAACCTCACAGGATGCATATAAACTATCTGTTTTTCTTTAATAAACGCCAGTCATGAAGATTCCAGGCATAACGTCCTAATTGTAGACTTGTGTTGCAGAGGTAAACTGTGGTTTGCTAGGCCTGATGTTTTGCCTTCTTCACACGCTGGCTCCAAGTCTGTCCGGGCATTGACCCACAAATGTTTACAGCTTACGAACAGCACACATGAACAGAACACCCTAATAGTCGTCTCTGTGACAGATCGGGGAGAGCATTTGCCTTATTTGATGTTTGTATATAAACATTTACTGATACACCCTGTTGGCCATGCAAGCGTTACTTTACGGTGCCTTTGGCTGCTCATTGATTTACCGTCAGCTATGACCCAGCCTGGTTTTACCATTATATCTGTGGTACTTACAGGAAGACAAAAACTCGCAATGAAGCGGCGGTTTGTATGCCCCTTCAGCTTGTTTTTCAGCTTGAGTCTCGAGTTCCCATCCTGAAAGAGGCCGGAGAAGCTGAATCCAGCTCTTGGCATGGGTCTGAGGTCTGGCGTCCGGCTCGGATCCAGCCGGAGGAGTCGCTTGGCCGCAGAGTCCATGCCAGAGAACCTCCTTGTTCCGTCCACCTCACTCGGGCCGCCTGTGAAAGGATTCGGCAAGGCCGTGCTCTTTTTCCAGACTTACATAATGACGTTTTATTAAAGAGCCAATTATGCAAACGGACTCATGGGCGACTGGCGGATTTTTCACTTCCCGCGTGTGTCCGTTTGAGAGCACGGCCAGACCAGAAAAGCAGAGAAAAGAAGGGTTATGTCCTTGTTGTGGCTCATCCCCCAACAGCCAGACAGAACAAGAAAACGTCCATTAGGGGCGGAGCGCTCCCATGTCTTACAGAAGCCGCTGGTCTCCTACTGGGGACGTGCAAGAGGTGACTTTTGTTTGACAAGTCATTGTGACTGTCATGGACCTACAAGATCTACTGCCTGAGGATATGGAAACTACTTCTTGTCACTTACAATGAAACAGCATTTCTGGGGCCTCAGCTGCGTGGGCGGTGGTGGGGGGGTCTATGGTGACAGGTCTCATTTTTCTGAAACACCAACCCCGTCTACTTTTCAACAGAGTCAGATTCCATGGTTTTTTTTTGTCTTGACTATTTTTTTTTTATGTTTCATTCTGTTGCTTTCCCCAGTGCACCCAAGTGAGCTTCAGCCGCACAATTAGCCTCATAATAATAGGGGCTGTGTGTGGTTCTGTGGGTTATGATGTTGCACTGGTTATGAGGTATAGGCATCTATAGTGCATTATAGGCGAGAGCTTCATAAAGCATTCATAAAACATAAAACACATGGCAATAATGTGTTGGGCCTTTTGATAAGTTTTTATAGCCATGTTTATAATGCTTTATGAATGCATTATAATGCATTATGAATGTGTTTATAAATTACTAAAAACATGGCTTTAAGTAAACTGTTACCAGCCAGACGAGCACCGGGAAGCCAACAGCCAATGAAAGAACGGTGTCTAGCACGGAGCTATAGTGAACAAGCCTCATCATGAAGTGAGAAGTGAAGAATTTCACACATGGAGCAACGTCAACTAACAGTGGATTCTGAAAATGACCCATTCATGACTCTTTTCACACTGTGTAATAGTTGTATGCCTTTTGGTGTCAGATTCTGTTCCATCTCATCGCCTGATCTTATGGGCTCATCTACAGGAGCTTCTAAAAGGAGAACATGGATTCCTAACTCGGAATGAGGCATCTTAACTCGCCAGGATGCCCTTGAGGAACATGTCGTGCTGTCCCCTGTGGGGGGGAATGTCCAGGCAAGCAGGGAGGGCCTAGTGCCTCTTGCACTTTTGAAATAGTATCTATCTCTGTCCATAATCTGCGTACAGATTTAGGTTTTACTCTTTGTATTAGTTAATCGCTCCGTAAATCTATGCAGTGAAATATTGCCCAAACACATTAATCACCATTCAACATCATTCAAAGGAGCGTGTGTGTGTGTGTGTGTGTGTGTGTGTGTGTGTGTGGTCACGTATATATTAATTCTGGAGACCAAATGTCCCCACAATGTGAAGGAACCTGCTATTTTGACATTGTGGGACATTTTTTCAGTCTCTTTAAAGGGAAATTCAGTTTTATTTAAAAATCTGTGACTGCATTCAAAAAACTATAAATGTTGGAAGACATATTTTGTTTGGTTACTTATGGTTAAAGCTAGGAGTGAGTAGGGGATAAGGTTGTCATGCTGGGATTAGAGTTTTCCCCGTAGAAATGAATGGAGAGTCCTCTGTGTGTGTGTGTGTGTGTGCGTGTGTGTGTGTGTGTGTGCGTGTGTGTGTGTGTGTGTGTGTGTTTGACAGATGGCACCACAGCAGTTGGCTCCAGTGGCAGCTCAAGGGACACCAGACTCTCTGACCTCAGCAGCCTCTTGCGACTCACAGAGACTCACAGTGACTCACAGAGGCTCACAGTGACTCGTGGAGATTCTTACATTTTGTAATTACAGCTAAAAGTGAGCCGTCTCTCGTTTAATCTTAATCTTAGTGTGTTTACAGTGATTTTTTTTTTTATTATACTGCATGTGTGCAAATGTCAAGCATGTAGATTTGTTGGAAACATCCACTCATCAGTTTCCCAAACCCCAGTATGTATAAGAAGCTCACTTTCACTAACCAGAAGCACAAATGATTATACGCTGAATTATGTAACAAGTTGTTTCCTGTAGGCCAATCAGACTGCATCTTGTGAACAGTTCGAGGTGAATTTTTGCAAAGTTACGGCGATTAGGATAATCCCTGCTTTAAAGTAATGCCATTATGTCAGGTATACTAGGCACTGGGTTATTTTCAGAGACACACGACCTTGATTATGTGACTTGCTGTGTGGTGACTCCTCCATCCACGCACCCCCCCCCCCCACACAACAGTGGCAGGGGGGGTTGGGGGGGGGGGTGCATGAACCCCTATTCCATCTCCCTGCATTCAGCAGCGGTCAGCTATTTTCTTTTCACAAATTAGTTCGTTCTTCAGATGTCCAGCATACCTTTCTGTAAGCACATGGCAGGTCAACATAAGCTGCTGACCTATGAACAGCCTGCATTATCTAAGCTGTGGGTGGAGTCAAGTAGAGCCACAGGTGGGTATCCAAAGCCAAACCAAACAAAATGCAGCCCTCCAGACCTCCCAACACACCCCCCTGGGGGGGGACAGCCACCATCCCAAACAAGCCAAACAGGCTCAGGCGACTCTCACCCCGTGAGGGGGGCCTTTGCACCCGAGAAATCCATACGCTGGTGGCTGGAGGCTCTGAACATCACATCTGCCAAGATCCTCCATTTATCACCAGCGGAGGGCGCTGCACATCACAAGGGAGCCGAACTTTATAACCAGGGGAAGTTCACTAAGTCCGTAAACATGTTAAACTTGCCTTTGTGTCTCAGTCACAAGGCTGTTATCAGAACGTTATCGAAGATAAGGGAAAAATCAGGGTAGAATGGTAACACTGAGCCATATCTGCACGACCGTAAAGTCACAGAGGCAAATAAAGCCAGAATTGCATGTAAAATGACAATCTGATATACAACTGTAGTGTAGAACCTCAGCCGGCATGGAAAGTCTATTAAATGGTCTTTTGTTTGGCCTTTAGCCTTTATGCCGTTGAGCCACTGCTCCATAACCGTAAGCTCTTCCTCTCCCTAAGAACAACTAAGGTAACACCCACCAGACGTCACATGATTCTCGTCGCCCTATCACCTTTCACTGTTGTGAAATTCCTGGCGCCTGGGGCTTATAAAACACTGAAAATATTGGTCCAGTCTCACAACATGACTAGAACGTGTCCCCCAAAAATGCGGTTTTGGCACACGCCGAAACGGTTACTAAGCGGCAGAACAGCCACGTGTCGTTAGGTTATCCGCCTACACTAATTGCTCTCCGTGTAAAAGATGGCCGCCTTCCTGCCCAGGACCTCTCACGGCCTTTTTAATGTGCTGTCAGTTCACATCTGTCAGTGGCTTGAGATCCATGCTGGTGCCAGCATCTGATTGGATGATCCCTGGCTACCCAGCCAACCGGCAGCATCGGGTGAACACTCAGAGCTGGCCCCCAGACCCCCACCCCACTCTGACTCGGCACTCTCAGCTAGGCAGACCCTCCTGTTCGATGGGGGGGGGACTAATAACCTTCCTGCAGAGTTTGAGAGTGACCAGATGCAGGCGATCGCTCGTCGAGGGCCAGCCTTGGGTCCGCTGTGCGATTTGACAGCCCGGCCCCCATTTGCCGCCTCCTCTAAGAAAGGCTCTAAGTTTGGGGCAGAAACGCCCATTTATAAACACAACACTCACTGCTTTCACTGCATCTGGATCCCCGCTGAGTGCAGCCCACGCGACAGATTACGCTGCAGTTCAGCGCGCATGAAAATCGCAGCGCCTAGCGCCTCCTGGAAGACAGAGCTGTCCCTCCCTGGCACACCAAAGTGCTCCAGGATCATTCAGCGCTGTGCCTCACCACGAATAACTCTCCCTTCAGGAGATTGGGGGTTATAAAGAATCCTAACAGAGAAAAATGGCTGCTTATACCTATTTGATACAGTGATTGCTCTGGCACAAGCCAAGCTGTTACAAACTACTGCCTGCACTTTCCAGTAACTCTTCAGTCTAGATGGCAAGCCGATTATGTAAGAGCTTGAAAAGGTAACCACTTACAGAACCTGTATCATCAGATCCTGCTGACTTCCCTCCGTGGCCTACGTTGACAAAATAAATCAAAACGCTTTTATTAAACTAGTGTCAGATCACCAAAATATAATATTTCATCATCAATGTCTGCCTGAGGTGAATGATTCAGTCCCTCACATGAGTATCAGTAAGTAATATCATGCCTTAATAAGGGAGGGCTCCTGGTGTGGCTTGTGTGCTTAAAATAGAGTACTTAGTTAACATAAAGCTATTTGGGCTAATAGCTCGCTAGCAGTCATCCCAATCAAAACGTCAGTGGCTTCGCAGTCAATTCAATCACCGGTGGCATCTCACAGAATACCTGTTATATCGGCAGGGGGAGGGGAGAGTCCTTAGTACTGACGTCCTTAGTTCCGATCACCCGAGTATTTTTAAGTCTAGCCCCGAATATTTTCACACTGAAAAAGGGAGAAGGGCTCTGTCTGTAGATGGAAAAGGAGGTGCTATAGCAAATCAACATGGACTGTGTTACAGAGCGGCACTTGACTTACAACAGGACAGGGGAGCAGTCGAGTGCAAAAAATAAGTTGGAAGTTGCGTGCACCCAGCCGAAAAGCTCCAGTTTTAAAAACCTATCCAGCCTCCTTGGGTATTTTGAGGAGAAAACCCAAGGTAAATCATTGAACGTGGTTATTCAGTTCAGTTCCAATTGGCTAGCTGTATTAGGCGCTTTCGCACTGAAGTTCAGGATCCTGCCATGGTTCCCTCTTGACCGGGAACTTTCATAACTCCTGGACCTTTATGCTAAATAAACATGGAAGACACAAAAAGCTCCTAGGTTAAACTTCACACATAATTCGAAACTACACCGCCACCCCAAAACGGGACGCAGCCTTTTATTTATATTTTATGTATATGACCCAAGACATATGTTTAAATTTCATTACTAAATCTGGCCGGCAGATCGATCTTTCATTTTCTACTAATAAGCGCTGGCAAGTTTCACCGCCGCACCGGTGATATTAGACATAAGTTCCGGTTATCGATAGTGTTATGACGAGACGGGCAAATGGGGTTTATTCCAAGGTAACACAATTCAAACATGCAACGTTAATGACAGACCTGGAGAAACAGACTTGAACGCGGACTGAAATACACAAGACAAGCCGAAATAACAGGAAACAGCTGTTCACAATCGGGGTTTCACATGAGGTAAATGAGAGGGTGTGGCACACAGGAGGATCGTACGAGCAGGTCATGACAGATAGAATATTCCGATGCAGAAGTGTGGAGATGCAAGCAAAAAAATGTATTCATTAAATGTAATTGAAGTACAAAAATAATTTCATCTGCTCAATTTTTGCTCTGCTATTTATATATATTTCCCGCATGTACTTGCAAGTACAGGGGCCGTATCCTTCGAAGGTCAAACAGAAAGCGTCAAATGGGGCGATCTGACTGTCCCCGCCCTTAACCTCGAATCACGAAGGGCTCTTTCTATTGCCTAGGCGGGACACGCCCACTTTACCTATGCGCAATGACTTTTGCGATATGTTGGGCTGCAAAGGATCCAGAAGGATCCAGTGCATCCTGCACAGAGTGGGAGAATAAGGATGCATTTCTATACCAAATTTGAAGCCGTCGAAATGGGACAGCCCTGTCGCAGTGCTGTGACGCATTCGATCTTCGAATGCTACCTTAGACGGATGCAGTCCCTGAATTCAGACCGTGCCCTAGGAGTAGGAACTGCCTCCTAGGAACTACAGTCGGGCCAAGTTCCTGAGGTGTGAATGCGACAAAAGTTCCTGGTTCTGGTTCCTGAAATAAGTTCCTGCAGTGTGAAAGTACCCATTGGCATGACCATATGAAGCAATATTTCCACGGCAAACTTGGGGGAAAAACACATACATACATCTCTGGAAAAAAATTAAGAGACCAATATGCATAAGAGACCAAAAATATGCATTTCTAAATCCTGGTTTAATCCCGGTTCTGCTGGCAGGAGGCTATACAGCAGGTTGTTTCCAGGCTCAGATGATATCAAGTGACCTTGGTAAGGAATGGGAAACATTAAGTGTAGGTGTGAAGTTCACTGCTAGGATAGTTTGTATCAGGCTCCTAGAAGCAGGACTCAAGTCCCAAAAAGTGAGGAAGAAGCCCTTCATTAATGAGAAGCAGGGAAGAACCAGGCTGCAGTTTGCCAAAAGAAAAAAAAAATAATCTTAATATCGTCATAAAATTGTATTGTCTAGAGACACAAACAGTACAGCCAGTCAGGCAGTGATGGTTATGATTAACTGCCACAGTCGTCTGAGCTGGGATCTACTAGAGAAAATGATATATGTGTGTGTGTGTGTGTGTGTGTGTGTGTGTGTGTGTGTGTGTGTGTGTGCAGGGGCGCTGCAAAGGATTTTGGGCCCCATGAAAAGAATCTTGACAGGGCCCCCAACACAATTTTATTGGGGGCTTCTCTGGGCCCCCTCTCAGTCATGGGCCCCAAGAATCGTCATCATTTACCCCCCCTTTACAGCGCCCCTGTGTGTGTGTGTCTGTATGTGTGTGTGTGAGAGAGAGAGAAAGAGAGAGAGAGAGAGAACTTGAAAGATATTTATATTTCCGTATATCCATCTATCCATTTTCTGCATCCCTCCTGTCCTGTTCAGGGTGGCGGAGATCCGGTGCCTATTCCGGGGGCTACAGGCGCAAAGCAGGAAATAACCCAGGATGGAATCATCATTTAGTCTTGTGAAATGGGATATGGTCTAGGATTTTGGATATTGTAATACAATAATATAACATAGAATTTGTATCTTCATGGTCCTAAAGGCGAGACGTGAGAAATTATTTATTTTATTAAATGACAATCTGATGTTAAATTATACTAGCGATATTTCATAGTCAGTAGCTAAACACCTCTCAGTTTTCTTGAACTAACTTACGTGTCTCAAAAAAATGTATATTTTCAATAGCTAGAAATGCCTCTGAGTCCCGCTATGACTCAGGGGAATCCTTCAGGCACAACGTAACCCCCAGAGGGAGTGGAGAATCCGGCCATGTCCACCAGTCCGCTTCGGCTTAGGATAGCCGGGGTCTGCAAGCCAGCTCTATATTTGCTGATGACCTCACGTCAATGGAAGCTTGAGGTTTAGCGGCTATTATGTAAGACGCACTGCCATTGGTCCGCTTCCCCCACTCGCGTCAAGGGTCCCCGGATGTGGAGTCACATGTCAGGGATGGACTGCTGCGGAGCAAAGACGTGGAGCATTAATGTGTGTGATGCGCTTTAAATACTGCAGCATCAAGGGACCCACACTTTTCATAGCAAGATATGTTGTTACCTATCAAGTTTAACAAACACGTCCCTAAGCTGTCACCCTGCCCCTTGAGTGACCCACAGCCCTGCGTGACAGGGAGCGCTAAGCTAAGCCTTTGACTTAAGCACATGGCCCATCTGGACTGGATTTCTTTGGTTTGCTTTTGATGAAAAACCGTGACTGGACAATACCTGCCTACCACAATAACCAGAGGATATTTGGTGGGGGGGGGGGGTTCAGGATTTTATCTGTGAACATGCACCTCTATGCCAGCCTGAAATAAGAAAAGCAAGCCTGCAATTTCATCTGCCTTCCGGAAGATTCCTAGCTTTGGTGTCAGCCAGAGCGCGAGGCTACATCACGGGGGCCAAGTATGTCAGCCTTATTATTTGTCAGAGTCTGTCTGGAAGGTATTAAAGTTTCTTTTTACCTGACATTTCATCCTGCAAATTTCTGCCTACAGGTTGTCTAACTCACTCATTTCATATTAAATATTAACGCAGTCAATATGCCACAGTTCGTTTTCTGTTTTCCGGAAGCCTGAGGACCATGGGGCAGTAATTAGGCCCTGTGTTTGATGTGCATCAGTCGCTCCGGGGATCGGGGACATGCTCCTCCGTGGAAGTAAAAGTGAGGCGTCCGGTAGCAGAGCTCAGCCGTGCTGTTGACGCAGACCCGTCAGTATAAAGGAGCATCTTAGCTAATCCCCCCTCCCGACCTCTTTTTTTCCGCCCCGCCCCGATCCTTCTGCAATCTGCACGAGTCACGCAGGCAGCAGTGAAGCGGGATTAGCGGCTAATCCGCAGAGCCGTGACAGAGGATGCGAACCAAAACCGAAGTGGCAGGACGGGCCGGCGAATGTGCTCTCGAGAATCCTGTGATGTAAACAACAAAACACCTGCAGGGGGCGCTGCAGAGCTTTTCGGCGATTAACAAAAACATACTACACATTAAAAAAACAATGAGGCATATTGAGGATAATTACCCGTAAAACAAAATAGTAGGTTGGGTTTAATGCAGGTGGAGTTGTGGCTCTGAGGCTAGGGATCTGTGCCAGTAGCTGGAAGGTTGCTGGTTCAAATCCCGTGATGCCCAGAATAATCCTACTCTGTTGGGCCCTTGAGCATGGTGCTTAACCTGCAGTTGCTTTGTCCTGGGTATGATGTTAATCTAACCCTATAAGGAGGCCCTCCACCTCACAGGGAATAACTTGGGGGTTGGGTGCAGGATTGGCACTCCAGCCACTGGGGAAAAACTCACACTGGTCCATTTGGACTAGTGTGGTGCTGAGGTATCACCTGCCACATGGCTGCACTCAGGTTGTCATCCCTGAGGTGGTTTGTTATCTGGTGGGTGCAGCAACACGCTGTAATCAGTGCATGCTCCTTACCTCCTCTCACTCTGTTGAGTTTAAATGTCCATCCTCCACCCTGGACCTGCTTCTGGAGCCCTTCCAGAGCAGCATAAGGCCCACAGCAGGGGAACATCCTGGCTGGGATGCTGAAGATATATATATAGATACACACACACACACTCATGCAATTTAGTGACACTAGTGCACCTAACTGTGTTTTTTTATTGGATTGCGGGAGGAAACCCATGTAGTACAGGGAGGATATAGGGCTACAGTAGAAACCACTGAGGAGGGACGGACCGGAGCAGCATGGGAATCTGCTGTCATTTGGCAGCCGGGAGGGACCTTGCTATCTTTTGCTAATAGCATCTGTCTGGGTTTTTGGAAACTTTTAAACCAAATATAACTATGCGAAACACACAATTTAACTTAGAATGTGAACTCGAGTGCTGCCAGTGGTAAACATCCCTTCTATATGATGAAAATAATTAAGCATGAGTATATATGTATATATTTATGAGTGTGAGTATATTGATCGCGCAGTAGGCCTCACAGCGTGCCAAGGAAAGTGGACCCTTTGGTGAAAGCCGGTTCCTTTGTAATGTCAACAAGGAAAATTGCCACAAGTCTCTGAAAAAACAGATGATGCATAAATGATGCATAGAACCCAGCCTAGGGCTCTGCTACATGCAGGAGGGGCACCGCGGAAGGAGAACTGCTCCTCACATTCACCCGCCCAGCTGGTAAGCGGCACGGCCCCCGCTGGGTGTGGTTCAGCCCCACCACAAAAGCTGCTTCACTGCGGCCATTCACGTGGACGAAGTCGGAAAAGACAGAACATCGGCACATTCCAAATAAACGTGTGATTTTGTCAAATTTATAATAATAATAATAATAATAATAATAATAATAATAATAATAATAATAATATATTTTATTTGTATCGCACTTCACATTTAAAACAATCTCAAAGTGCCACAGAATAAAAACAT
>JAODLC010000045.1:9729127-9739673 GCA_026781145.1 Hippopotamyrus pictus | reverse complement strand
TAACATAAAACTAAAAAACTAACATAAAATAATTAAATCAAGAAATAAACCTAGAAGATGGTAAAAACTACAAACCTCACATCATATGTTCTGCTAAATAGAAATGTTTTAAGTGCTTTTTTAAAGTGCTCAGTAGTCTGTGGTGCCCTCAGATGATCAGGGAGGGCATTCCACAGGCGAGGGGCAGCTGAAGAGAAGGCCCGATCCCCCATGGTACTGAGCTTAGTCCATTTACTGCAGAATGTGCAGTAGTTTGTGATTAAAGCATTGAGCTTGGTTGTTGCATTTTAGTTCAGTACTAATGAACAGAAATATGAAATTTTATTAACTAAATATTTAGTAGCTGGTTTATTATCTAAATCTCAAGTGACCAGGTTGTGGGGTCTATAATGTGATTAATTTCAAGAAAGGTTACAGGTTACAGTATATTAGTTCATGATTATCAACAGTATATTACGATTTCATATTTCAGTAAGCGCACTGATTATACAGGGCAATATATTTTGCTCAGTCTAATCATAAATTAATGTTTTCATTCATATTTTCATAAATAAATGTGTTCATAACCGTGCACAACTATCGTAGCATTACACCATAAATTTGTCTGGATTCTGTTTTGTTTTGTTATTTTCATTTGCCGTTTTATTCACTGAAAGATGAGTATGCCATAGTTTCGTCTCATAGTGTGGGTTGGTATTGAACAGAATCTTGGCTGCAGCTCTGCTCACCCTTAAGGTTTGGCGTGCGTGACACCGTTCAGCTTTCTGCTGAGTCAGCAGCTTAAGAAAAACACATCATTTCCAGAACGGACCGTGACTGTGACCCATAAGAGAGGAGGTTCGGGCAGCGGGTCTAAAATACAATTGTGACACCCTTCTCGGCTTTCCAAACCCCGTCAGAGAGGGGGGGGTGCTATATTTCATGAAACCGTAGAGCCAAACATGTTAAAATAGCATAGCGGTTGCGTGTGACTCAGCGGAATATTCTAGGTGAGAGGAGTGACCAGCACTGCAGGGAATTCAGCCAAGCCCCTGCTTCATAAAAGCCACTGGCCTTGTAGACAATTGTTCTGCTTTAATTTGATATAATTAACAATTGTTTAAGAAATAAAAGGCATTCTTAGCCATGCCCCTTTACATAATATGTTTTACTGAATAACTTATATGGATGTAAGCTGCTTGCCTTTCTTTGTTGTGGCATTTACATGTTGCTACATGTGGATCTCATGTTTACCTTATAACCCCCAAACCATACAGTTTAAAAAAGCAGATTATGAGTCAGTAAACACCAACCCCCCCTTTTCAATTGTTAGTCTACCCTTAATTTGGGAATATTTACTAAGGAGCCTCCTTGTCCGAGACAATGACTGGAATTTTAATCAGGACTCGGTCTGCCAAAATGTCATGTTCAATCAGATGTTCACGTTCCTGGAACACGATGGTGGAGCTGCATTTTCAGATCAATAATGGGACAATCTGCCCAGCACACGTCCTTAAGCCCTCAGAGTGTTTGCCAACTTTTGCCGAGTCATAGCATACTGGATCTCAGGAGTGGTCACACTCTTGTTTGCCTGAGAGTATATATCACTTGTCGACACATCTGTGCCTTAAAATCACAGGGAGTGGAAATATAGAGATAGGAAATGTCAATGTTTCTGAATTAAACCATAAGCTGAACAATAAAACCTATAAAATCCAAGTTCTAAGCCTCTAAGGGAACGTTATTGGCTGGCTGGTCTGCTTAAGAGCCTCCCACCTCCAGGACTGGAGGTTCGAATCACACTCCCACTTTATTTGTATGTCATTTGCATGTTCTCCATGATATTACCCATGATATACACTATACTGGCAAAAGTTCTACACCTACAGGAACGTCTATGACATCCCATTCTAAATCCGTAGGCATCAGTGTGGAGTTGGTCCCCCTCTTTGCAGCTAAAATGATAAATGATTCAGCTCAAGAGCTGTGTGGTAATTAGCACAAGGACTTGAATCAGGTGTGTTAAATGAGGGGAAACCCAAAAATGTGCAGGGCTCCAGCCTCCAGAACTGGAGTTGGGCACCCCTGTTCTAGAGTGTATCTGTGGGAGAACTTAACTAATAGCTTAAAGTTCTCAATCTCCATTCTAGTTCATCCCACAAGTGTTCAGTGGGGTTGAGGTCAAGGCTCTGTGCAGGCCAGTCAAGTTCTTCCGCATCAAACTCACTCGATGATGTCATTTTGGACCTTGTTTTGTACACTGTGGCACAGTAATACTGGAACAGAAAAAGGACCATCCCCAAACTGTTCCCACGAAGTTGGAAGCGTAGAATTGCCCAAAATGTCTTTGTATGCTGAAGCATTAAGAGTTCCCTTCACTGGAACTAAGGGGCCCAGCCTACCCCCTGAAAAACAACCCCATACTATTTTCCCTCCTCCACCAAACTTTACAGTTGGCACAGTGCAGTCAGGCAGGTAACGTTCTCCTGGCATCCGCCAAACCCAGTCTTGTCCATCAGACTGCAAGATAGAGAAGCATGAATCATCTCTCCATAGAACATGTTTTCACTGCTCCAGAGTCCAGTGGTGGCGTGCTTTACATCACTGCATCTGACGCTTGGCACTGCGCTTTGTGATGTGAGGCTTGCATGCAGCTGCTTGGCCATGGAAGCCCATTCCATGAAGCTCCTGGTGCGCAGTTTTAGTGCTGAGTCAGCAGAGCGTTGCCGACTTTTACGCACTACGCGCCACAGCACTCAGTGACCCCGCTCTGTTACTTTCTGTGGTCGTCATTTTGTGCGTGAGTTTCTGTTGTTCCTAAACACTTCGACCTTACAATAATACCACAGTTGACTGTAGAAAATCTAGCAGGGGAAAAAATTCACGAACTGCCTTATTGCAAAGGTGGCATCCTATGACAGTACTACACTTGAATTCACTGAGCTTTTCAGAATGACCCAATCTTTCACAAAAATTTGTAAATCTGACTGCATGGCTAGGTGCTTGATTTTATACACCTGTGGCAATGGGCCTGAATGAAACACCTGAATTCATTGATTAAGAGGTGTGTCCCAATACTTTTGTCTACTTTTGCCCTATGATAGACTGGCACACCAACCCCTGACCCCAGACCCAGCATGACCCTGCTCAGGATAACTGATTGCTGACAATACTAAGTATACTGTTGGGGAAACAAGCTCACTATTTCCAGGGGCAAGGCTTGGTGGCCCAGTTCTGGCAAGTGAACTCAGGAGGATGTCAAAAAATGGAGGTTTATACAAGATACGATGTGGAAATCACATTACACGCGACTTACACTTCCTGGGCATGTTTTCCTGCCCAAACAAGGCAGGCAGTGACCCGCTGAAACACTGTGAAGGACATGCAGTGCTGTCTAGCAACCAAATCTTTGCTTGGATGCCGTGCCTGTAGCAATACAGCACATTATATACAGGATAGTACTGGATATTCTGGACTTTCATCATCAGTTACTCAGGATGCATCAAAGTATAAAATGTATTATTTATATTTTAAAATAAATACCATTAAAAATATATATTACATAATAATGGATCAGTACCCTGGAAGTGTACAATATTTCAGAATCACTTTTGGACACACTTGATTGGGACAAAGCCCCCCCCCCCGACCTATGCTTGCTTTTGGATGTTTCTCAAAGTATTTTTATCCTTTTCTTGCTATTATTTACATTATGAATGGATATAAATAGACATAGAAAAACAATTATTTATCTCCCTGGATTGCAAGTAGCACAAGGGACTCGTTACTTGAAAACTCCTGGTTCCGGTTCCAAATGTGGCTTCTGTATAGTTCCATTCTGCGACACGCCTAATCTGACTTGGCCCAGTAAATTAAAATACAACTGTATAAATGACCAAATTTGAAAGCTGCTTTACAGAGAGTTCCGAGTAATCGTAGCAATTTTTTTGGGGGGGGGGGGGCAGAATTTAGAAGGTTTGGCGGATGGCCGAGGAAGGACGTCAGCGGGTTTTGTTTACCAGGCCAGCGGCTGGTGCTCACGTGTGCCCTTAACGCGGCGTTCCTGCGGGGAGTCGACCAGCGCGGCTGTGTGTCACCGGCAGGCAGCTCAATTAATCAGCTCAGGGCGGGGTCAGTCTGGGCCCCCCAAGTGGATCAATCGCTAAATGCACCCAACCCCCACCACAGACCTTATGGCTCCTAGCCACAACTTCTGCTGATCTATGCTGTGACGCGGGAGCGGGCAGCTCGATGTAGCTAATGCCCGCTGCCAGGGGGATGAGCGCGCAGCTCGACGTAGCCGTTAGCCGTCACTGTGTCGCTCCTCCTGTGTGCAGCTCCGTCCTCCTCAGCTCCAAAGCATGAAAAACAGTTACCCTACTTAGACAGAGCAGAATCAGCAGGCATTCCCTTATTTAGTCATTCTGCATTTTAGCAAAGAATCTTATTTTGAAACAGAACAGCTGTAGTTAAAAAACATAAGTAAAGTTAGATAAGACCCATCATGCTATACAAAAGGTTTCGTTACAATTTTTTTTTTTTTTTTTTGCCATTCCGCTAAAGAAATACTGAATGCAAATCAGACAAAAAGCATATTTTCATATTTTACATTCCTAAACTGCTATATTGCGGTTTGTAAATATTTGCAGGCTTTACTTGTTTAGCTTATCAGGGGCCATTCGGGGTATGTGCACATGCTTAAGCTCCTAGGGGATGGATAAGATAAGAGCAGGAAGCCAGACTCCCTAACCTTCCTGTAGCTGGGTAGAGAACTTATTTTGCATTGTTTACATCAGGCCTGTGTAAAAATACCGGAAACCAGTAATGGGTCAATTTATATATATATAATGCTGCGATGGGCTGGCCCCCCGTCCAGGGTTGTTCCATGCCTCGTGCCCGTTGCTTCCGGGATAGGCTCCGGACCCCCCGCAACCCAATAAGGATAAAGCGGGTTGGAAAATGGATGGATGGATATATATATATAATGGTCACACATAAACAGTGTTGATTATAAATTACTGGAGATAATCAGATATTGATGACACGATAGAAATTTATAAGTTATATATATCTTAACTGCTTAAAAACCAGAAGCCCATATTAATGTTCTGCAAAGAACTGACTGTTTCTCCGTCTGTGAGGTATTTAATGTGTGATGGACGTTCAGATGTCCATGTGTGAAGGTGAGGCGGTTCTCCTCCATGGGCGTGGCTCCAGCTGGCTTAGCCGGGGTGTCAAAGCAGAGGTCGCGAGACGGGCTTCTTCGTCTATCCCGCTCCGATGTGGGACCACATCAACAAAATCCATTTCGGTCCCAGGGGACCTTTACAAATCCCCTCGGCGTTCGCCTTTAATATGTCAGAGTCATAACAAACGCCCTGAGTGATATTCACGTTTCTACAGCAGGACTAAGAATTGGCAGGGAGACGCTAGTAGGCTAATGCTAACCAATAAAATGCTGGATGTAGCTCAGCATACACCCTAGTTTAAAAAAAAAAAAAAAAAACAATGATCGTATTATTACAAATGTTTTAAATGCAATAATTAATAATAATAATGGCAAACCCACCCATCTGCTCACGCAGGTCAGGGCTGCAGGGAGCTATAACAGGTAGCAGGGAAACTCCCTGCACAGGATATGCAGATGATATTAATATCATGTTTATCGTTTTATATGCATCGCATTTCATATGAACAATATTTTGTATTTTATATAATTTTCTGTATTTTTGCATTTACTCTCCTTCAAGGACATAATTGTAATATATATTGGGGAACACACACACACCCCCCTCCAATATTTAGATATGCTCACAATGTCCCCCAAATATATAATTAGACCCCCTCCCCCCACCAGTGTTGACTCCATAGTTACGGCCTTGCTCTCTATATTACCTGTTTTGAGTGATTGTAAAATTATTGTGTACAGACTTGAGGCTTCCTGCGATTCAGATTTCCTAATCTGACTTTGTGAAACTACTTAAAAACAGAAAACTACTTCCAGTCTGCTTGGTCTCATTAAGTGTTATTTATTTAAAACATACACGCTTGTCAATTTTCCTCTGCCCACAAGAGGTTAGTAATGCATTTGAAGTTCGGCAATATCTCATCTCTTTGTGCTTAAAATAATCTTGCGTGTGTTGTTTGTTTAATGACTTATCAAACGTACATGACAAAAGACCGGCACTCGTGAACTTTCACAAAATCAACATTAGATTTTATTTCCAACGCAAACGGCTGAACAGAAAACTGCTCTTACAGAGATTCTTCTTCGCAGTAGAAAATCATCTGGCATATAGCCCTTGACATTCACCTCCACTTTACACTTGCACAAACGAAGCAATTTACACAACATCCGCCATTTTCAGTGTAGGAAGATAAACAGTGCTCAATCAAACAGGAAGGACCAAAAAAAGACGCACGAAAAAAAGTTTCACTCATCGCACTTTTCCTTTGGACCCCCGGCCACAGACACCCCTCACTTCCGTGACATGCATACCTCACGGATAACCTTTTAACTCTTTCGCTACTTTTCCCCAGCTTCACATATTACTGCAATCGCACAGCGTGGGATTTTAAAAAAACGACAATGCAGAAGCAACACAACGATAAAACGAGCAGTGAACTGGCTGAGTAGAAAAGTAGTGCAGCAGAATCTTTAACCAGATAAAAATAGGCAAACTCGTATGTGCAAAGGGGCAGCTTAAATATCTTTAACCGTCTGGGAGCTGGCTGGGGTGTGGAAGGACTACAATTTTCCTTGTTTTATTGCTGTTGCTTTGTATGTCATTGCGCGAACGGTGCAGTTATATTAACAAACCTTCAATGTGAAGGACCCGCTAAAAACCAGTGACTCTCCTTTAACATTCGCACACTCCACAGGCATATTTCAATCAGTGCAAAAAAGTCTCACCCTCTTTTTTTTTTCCTCTGTTAAAACAACTTTCTGGTGAAATAAACACACCATCTGCATCAATGGGCGTCAGGTCCTTCTGTGTTAAACAGGGAGTTCCGCTAAATTACTCTATAAAAGTGCATTTTACCTATGCTCGTCTAAAGACAAAGGCACTTTTCTACACACGTTTAAGAAAAGATTCCGTCTTCACTGCACATAAAACTAGCAGAATATATAAATCTAGGCATAGTGCCAGAAATGCTGTTTCTTCGCAGAAATACCCACAAGATACGTCAACCTGCAGACAGCCTTGCTTTAGCGTTTTTCTTTTTTAAAGACGGAGTATTTCAGAAGTACTATTCCGTCGTTTACATGAAAACGGTATCAGACACAGCAACAGAGGAAGGCATCTACATAACAGTTTATCGGGTGAAAATGAACAAACCGCTTTAGTTCATGGCACGCATTAGAAAACCTTTCCGTCTCTGTCCGATCGTGCCTTCGACGTTTTTTCTAGGTACAATGAAACATTTCAATTTTAAAACAAAACTATGTTAACCTTAATAATCTCAAGGATGCCATATTACATAACAATCAGGGTATTTGGACACTACTCAAATTAAATTTGGAATTTAGTGTAGTTACATCCACTTCTAGCATTTGCTCATACGCTGTAACGACTTTCCCATAAAATGAAAGGCAGAAACCTAGGAAATATTTTTTTTTTAACAACTCTATCTCCCTCTCTGATCCTTCTTTTTAATAGATAGGCTGTCTTCCTAAAACAGGGAATCACACAGGACATATCAGGACATGTATCTTGTCGTTCAGGCCCCCACGTGAAGTATAGCAGACGTCTTCAGTCTGCCCTGGGTAGTTACCAGTAGGGGGCACTGTTGTCAACGTGACCCCAGCTCTGCCACTCAGGGAAAAATCCGCTGGAGGTCCTGGGACTGCCAAACTGGTCGAACTCCATCTCAGGCTGTTTGCTGCTGCATTTGATCTCTGATACCTTTTTCTGTGTTGTGAGCTGGGAGGGATGGCCATCGCTCTCCCACTCTGTGTGGACCAGCCCATAGTTCTTCCCATCATTGTTGTCCCAGTACGTCTGGTCTTGGGTCTTGTAGCATACGCAGAACTCCACTCGCTCGTCGTGTGGCATGGTACTGGGCAGGTCGACGACGAAGGAGAAGGTGTCAGTGTCTGTGCAGCCGTACACATTGTTCATAAACGTGCAATCCACGTCCGTGAAGGTCTTCCACGTGTCGAAAGTTATCCGCACCTGCACCGACTTCTCAAAACTAATATTCTTGACTTTTACCGTGCCGGCTAGGGACCTTTCCTGAAGTGTGCAATTCTCCAGACACACAAAGTTGTTCTTGAGGCGATTCCTGAAGTCCAGGTAGTCTGCCGCAGGCTGAGGGAAGTCAAGAGCCAAGCTCTTCTCCCTGGCGATTTTCAAACCGACTGCAGTGTCCCCGATATCAGTCAGGTCAAACTGCAGTTCTGACAGGGGGTCTTCTTCAGACTCTGAGAACAGGTGGATGGCTGTGAGTGACATACCTTTGGAGTCAGCGAAGACCACCCTCTTCTTTCCTTTGCTCTTCTGGCTTTTCCATCCCAAGCTGGCCGTTTGCATTTCCTGCTTGCTGCTGATGCATGGCCGCAGTGGTCTGTACCTGTTGACCAGGTTCCTCGCCCTGCACTCATCGTACGAACTCAGGAAGCTCCGGAGAGGGGGAGAGTGGGTCAGGCAGATCCTCATCGCTACGTCAACAGGCATGATGGTATCTGGGATCGGCCTGGGGTTCAAGATATGCAGTACCCTATAAAAGAAGCCACTGTTAGTAATTAAGACCGCATATAGAAACATGACAAGGAAACTAACAATGTACTTTTATCCAGAGTTTAATGGTTATTACTGAGATAACACTATTGGATAAGTAAGATAAAACTGATTAACATACCTTCTAACATGATTTTTTTTTTTTGCAATATGCAATGGTAATAAACGTTGTTTCAACTTTAAAATAATAGATAACACATAATCCTTTAATTTACTTTACTGACTTTAAAAACGCATTCAAAAGACGTATTATTCATCATTAATGATTTTTCCTTATGTAGCAAAAATATGTTACGTTAGGTCTTTTTTTAAAGCAACAACTCAAGAATACCATTAAAACGAAGAAAGCTAAATCAATATCATCATACAGAAAGTCACGTCAAATGGCATAAACTTTGATGCTGGGTTATTTTTTTGATGAGACCTACGTCGTATTTTTTGCATTTTACCTGGTGCAATTCATCGAGAAGATCGACGTCAGAAATACCCAAATATAAAGTCGCTGCAGCTGAATCAACGCGAACGATCATTTGCAAATTAATAATGCAAAGATTTTCTTATGCGTTATCTTGCCTGTTTCCTTTCCACACGCCCCCTCCTCGGCGCAGCTGAACCCCACTGGCACCGTCTACGGCGCTCGCAACCGGGATATCAAGCTTATTTGCATATTTCGTTATTAATGCCAGCCAAGTGGCCAATGGCAGCATGGCGAAGTTACACTTCGCCAATCAGCGATCAGAATGCCTCTGACCTTGCGCCGGAGAAAGTGGATTGGGGGCTTTGACACATTTTAGATTTCGGACTCAGGGCGGACCTCTGTCGGCTGCTATTAAAACTTAAGGAATTAGTTCTTCGCCAAAGTGTTTTTACGGTTCATATACTGCTGAAACAAATAAATGAGGTACTCGATACGGACCACAAGCAGGTTGTTTTGAAACTTACTGCTCATTATCGAACTAATGCCAATTTTCTTTGATATTTAAATCTCCTCTTATTATTGTCTAATAATATAATAACTTTGTAACTGGTGTTTTGCATTACTGTTCAGATATTTAGTTACGAACATTACTGAGTGACAGAGCTCTGATGATGCCAAAATAGAGCGAAGAAGACAAGTACTTACAAAAACAAATAATTCAGATTACTCCTGTTTAGTGAGATTTTTCAGAGGCAGTGTGATATGTCGAGATAACTTACTTCGATTTAGTCTGATTCAGAGACAACCGGATGATTAAATGAGTCAGATTTTAATGAGTGAAAACATCGGTGAATATACTATTCAGTCTAACAAGGGGCGCTCCGTCTTCGGAGACTGGCTTGTGAACAACATGATGAATGACAGCAGATTAAAATCAGAGTGTATTTTGTGCCTTTCAAAAGAATATGTTATGCAAATATGTGTAAAAAAATTATCGATTTAAATAATCTTTGATAATGCGTAATTTACAAAAAAAAAAAAAGGCAATACTATCCAAAGAGTTCATGGTCACAGAGTATGGGTGATACACATAAATAAATCTAGGCCACGTGTTAATCATCAATTTTTTGTGACATACTAAATATTTACATAAATGATTGCAATACAAATATAAACATGTCTAACAATGATTAAACTGTTAGTAAGTTTTATGATTAAAATCAATACTTTTCTTTCAAAAATCACTGCTATGGTAAAAAAGGTACTTTAGTACCGCACTTGTCATCTGATGTAAATTTTACTAATGTTAGACTTTCTTGCTGGTAATTACACTGGAAATTATTACAGCCTTTGAGTAGGTACAAATAGACCTGTACAAATTTTAAAAAGCACATCAGTGGTAGTATAT
>JAODLC010000045.1:9716206-9729027 GCA_026781145.1 Hippopotamyrus pictus | reverse complement strand
CATGCAGCTTATTAAATATTTCACAAATTTAAAAGGGAATATACAGTTACACTGCTCCCGATACAAAGATATTGTGTTGTGAGTTTTTAGAATACTCTATAAAGTTACAATGGTTACATCTCATGCTCAATGCATTCTGGGAATATTGAATAAGCTGAATGAAAAATGCTTGGATAGAATAGAAAATTTCAGTTTATCAATCAATCTGTTTTCAACAACTTATCCTAGTCAGGGTTGTGGGAAATGTTACTTTAAAAATGATTCCTATGCACTGTATGGATATTTTAAAAACAAATATGTGAGCATCTACTTTTAGTCTACGGCAAACTAAATTAAGTGTGGCATGGTGTCTCAGCAAATGACACTGTTGTCTTATGCCTCTTGGAGTGGGGGGGGGGGGTTCAAGCCAGTCCTGGGTGTACCCCTGTCTTACGCCCTCTGCTGCTTAATTTACATAAAACACATCTGGAATTAACAAAATGGGCACTGACACCAAAACATGATTATAACTGGGATGTGTCCATAATAACCTCTTTACCTCTTTAGTTGTCTGTATGTAGTAAAAGGTACGGCACAGTAGCACTTAATTTGACCTTTAACATAAACCCAGGCCGCTTCCTCTCTCCGTAAGCAGCCGACCTGATTTCAGGCACGTACTCGCAGACCTGTGGGACGGGAGACGGCTGGCTGTCAGGAGAGGAATACTCGCGCGGTGATTGGCCAGAAAGTTTAGCTCATGCGAACCCGGAAGTGCTTGGCAGTCTGCCTCGCTGTGTTCACAGCAGCGTGTTCAGGCTTCTGCGTTTGGCAGCAGCGCTGAAGTACGTATTTCATGCTGATAAGTCTGAGTAGCAGTTTTATTTCACGTGAAAGATTTCAAAGTAAAAGATCGGCTGCAGAGAAAAGCATCTGGTTTGTAAGAATAATAATCCATAGTGACAGCAGTTTGCTAAAATGATTTATTTGTAACACTAACAGCTCGAAGCTTGGAAATCATAAATTGACAGTTTCTTCTGCAGCAGTATAGTCGAACATATTACTTAATAATGAAACAAAAAATATAATCTGTCGCAAAAGGCATAAAGAAATTGAATTGTTGCAGTTACTCTCGAAATACTTTAGACTACGATTTCTATTGTTTTTTGTCACTTTGCTGTTAAAGTGTACGGGTGTTACTTAAAATGAAAAATAGTGTACAATATATTCAAGCTTCCCAAGAGAACTATGGACCCGGTGTACAAAGTATGTTGTACAGTTTGTACAAGTCATCTGGACGGACTATTTTGAGATCTGCTTATGCAATATTGGTTCTATAGAGGAGTACTATCTTATTGCAAACAAATTATACACTTGATGCAAAGCATTTGCAGCTACTCTAGTTATATAGTCTTAAACATACATAATAACAACCATTGTGAAAATCCCGGTATCTTAAGTGATGCATAGATGTGTATAAGGTCAGACCGCACAGAAACCACAGATAAGCCTAACACACACGCAAGGCACATATTACAAAAAAGAGACAGTGCGATGCTAAGTCTGTATGGAATTCCCGAATTTGACTACTTTTTTAACATATTACATGGGACACAAAGCAGGCGGCCCGTGCAGTGTGAATTCCTGGCGGCGTGCCTATCCGAGAAAGGCACCGTCCGATATAGAAGTTGAAATCCCGTGCTCAGAATCGCAGGAAGGAATTTCACCGTAATATTTTTAGATGAACGATGACAGGTTGAAATATCATAAATCACTCTCTGCAGAGAACAGAGGGGCAACGAGATCACGATAAAGGACTTCAGAGCCATTACCAGTGCTTAATGATGGTCTAAGTCACCATGTAATACTATATTAACTATATTAACTAAGTCTAAAGTAACAAACAATGACCTCTAAATTGTTACAGAAGCTGCTGTTTAAAGAGGTTTAGTCCTTACTTTTACAGACTATGGTATGCAGCGTTTAGACTCCTTATGCAATAAAACTCATGGGTTGACTGCATTCAGTTATGTTACACCTGTTGGAGATTTCGTTGAATGAATAGAGCTGGAACCTCCCCAGTCTGTGACGGACACAGTGGGACACAAGTCTATTTTTATTACAGCTGTCTCAAACAGATGCCTTTGACAGGATTTCAGCACTAGCGCAGAGTGGAATTACATAATCTGCCCTTGACCAGCTACAGTTACTTCATGACATACTGGCTCTGTCTGAAAGCTTTCACCCCACCGGTCTTTCATCACGGCCTGCAAACACACGGCACAGTAGGTGGAATTTGAAATTAAAAAAAAAGGCATGAATCTGTCGTAACTTTCACACCAATGTGCAGCAAGTTTTACATGATACGCAACAGAAGCGTGTACTGACCAGACCATGATGAAATTAGCAGAACCTATTGGCATCCATTTGGGGCCATTGTCATACAATGTAACAAAAAAGCAAAGCTAAAAGGATGGTTTAATGTTATATTCTCTGATTAAAGTGAAAACCCCACATAGGGCAAGCAGGTATAGATAATGGAGAGATGGATATGTCTCCAACAAGAAAAGATGTCCCATCTCAGGCAGTAGTCAATCCTTTAAATGTAATAATTCATAATTTATTATATTAGTAACATATTGTGGTGTATTTCCTTATTTATTTTCTTCCGCAGGCCCTTATTTAAGTTAGGCTGCAATCTTATTAGACTTAATATTGCTTCCTCAGAAAGTCTAATAACAACCGCTTAGTAGTTCATTAGAAATCTACCCATTAGCATATAATTTAAAAGATGAAATTAACCATCAAACCACAACCAAAGTGTGGTTTCCGTAAAGATCTGTCTGAATCATGGTGTGTTAGCAGTGTGACAGTAAAATAAGCTGCTTTCACACTGTAGTTCTGCAGCGTGCTGCAGGCTGCAACGTGAGCGTGCTGTTTGTGCAGTCACGCATTATCAGCAATGAGATCCTATTGACTTATGGTGTACTTCATTTTATCCGTCCATTTCACCTTCCTACCCATTATTCTGGTCAGGGTTGTGAAGTGGGGGAGGGGGGTTGGACCACGTAGGACAGGGTTACAGATAAGGGGCACACCCTAGATGGCATGCCGGTCCATCGCAAGACACACGCACGCACACTCACTATAAATAAATAAATCACCACAGCTTATTCAATTTCAAAGATCTGCTCTGTGGTCTGTCTGAAGAACTGTGAAGCAGCGTTTCTTTATACTTAAAAAAGAAGAAAATTTTACATTTGCATCCATATTCCTTATAGTTACTGCTCAATAGTGTGGGAGATGTTTTTTACGAGTCTCTCAGGATATTTTATCAAGGTGCTGTATATAGGCCTACATAAAACCGAAGAAACGTTTCCATGGAAACGTTTTCATTTTTTATTGCATGATTTTAGAAACGTATTCTAATAAAGAACAATTGCTACAGGTGCATTAACCAGTAAATTAGGTAATATATAGGTAAAATTATTTTTATTAATAGCAGTTTACATTACTTCGAATTTATGTAACTGTTTTGCAATCTGCTTTCGTAATTGTGCGTCTACTGCCACCTACTGTCGAAATGCTGTATTTAAAAATAGGCCAATGTTTTCCTTTCTCTTTAAACTGTCCTTATAAGGTTTAGTCCGTTTGAAATACTTAAGATGATTAAGTTTAATTCAATAATAATCATCATCATCGCGGGATTCTGGCTGCGCTGAAATTCTGCCGCTATTTCGAGACACGGGGGCTGCGCGGCTCTGCGCTCGTCGCGGTCACGTGACTCGCGGAACGTCACGCTCTCTGGCAGAAACACTGGCGGCCGCCGAGATGTGGCCTCCGGCGGGCATCCTGGCCGCTTTCGCCCCGCTCACCGCTGACTGATTCTTCGCACGTCTCGGCAGCGTGTCAAGGTTCGGGAAACGCGAATCCGCCGTTGGACAGTCTGCATGGCGCGCCGTTGTCGGCTCGGTTGAAGGACGTTCTGGGGTAGCTGTCATGGTTGTGGGCGGCTGAAGGCGCCCTTTACAGATCGGCGAGACGCCCCCTCGGGGACCCTCTACCACCACCGTAAATAACAAACAGCTCACGCCGCCCAGCTAAGGCCGCCACCCGCTCACTAGTCAGCTGCCATCTCCCTCGGACTGATGTCGACCCGGCGCTGCTCCGGAGTCTCCGGCTCGGCTGGCGGCTCGCCGTCCCCGGGCACCGAGGCCCCGGCCTCCGCCGACCCCGCTCGGGAGCTTTTCGAGGCGTGCAGGAACGGCGACTTGGAGCGGGTCAAGAAGCAGATGAGCCCGGATAGCGTGAACAGCCGCGACACGTCGGGCAGGAAGTCGACGCCGCTGCATTTCGCCGCTGGTGAGGCCCTCCGCCGAGGGGCTGCCTGCGGCTTCTAGCCGCCCCCTCCCCGTTAACGGCAGCGTAATGGGGCGCCGCTTTACCAAGCGTTAATGTTCAACGATTTACTGTCGGCGAATATTAAATCCGCTGGCGGGGTGTGTGTGTGTTTTGGTGTGCAGTTAGCCGGGCTGCTAACCAGCTGGGAGGAGGGTTAGGGTTAGCTGGGTATATACTTAATTAACTAGCAGCTGGACCAGAATGATCAGTCAGTGCGGGTGACATGACAGGCATTAAAACAGTATCCCTGTTGTTATGGACGTTGATATTCCTGTCTTGATTATTTTTAGGGGTCCAAGCTCCATCGGTGCTGGATACCTATTATTATTATTATTATTATTATTATTATTATTATTATTATTATTATGTATTGACATCTTTGTATTGAATTTCATACTCCTAATGCAATTTGCAGATTGATGTTGTCCAATGTGCATAAAATCCATCGCTTTTTATCGTCTTCGGTCTTGCATGGTTGGACTTGTGTTTTATCTCATTTGGCGACAGTGTAGCCCGGTCATTTTCAGCTGCTAATCATTTTCCAGTGACTGTGGAGTGATCAGTGTGTTTGAGAATGACGAGTCGATGGCACGATGGCCGGCCGCGTCGTGTCCTGCTTTGGGGTGCGACTTGAGGTGTGTCCGCTTCCGTGGCCCCTCAGGGTTCGGCCGGCGGGACGTGGTCGAGTACCTGCTGCAGAACGGGGCCAACGTGCACGCCCGTGACGACGGCGGGCTCATCTCTCTGCACAATGCCTGCTCCTTCGGGCACGCCGAGGTGGTCAGCTTACTCCTGCACCATGGCGCTGATGCCAACTCCAAGGACAACTGGAACTACACCCCCCTGCATGAAGCCGCCATCAAGGGCAAGATTGACGTCTGCATAGGTGAGCCGTATCCGTTTTGAATTTATGGAAGTTCTTCCATCTGCTGAGAAGTAATTTACTATCTGCAGGTTTTAATAGGAAAACAAATGTTTTTTCTTTTTGAATTTTATTGCAATAAATGTATATGATATGTATTAACATATGAAATTATACTGTGTATTAAAACTGTTCCACAATGCACGAATAGGATGTGTAAGTTGGTGCTGCATATTCTGTACAGAAACGATGTGTAATTGAGCACATTTGCACATCACAGCCATGACTGTGACTCCCGCCTGTCGATTTGCCTTTGACTCTGCCTGAGGTTCTTCCTCCGTCCCCCGTAGTGTTGCTCCAGCACGGTGCCGACCCGACCATTCGCAACACGGATGGGAGGACCCCCCTGGATCTGGCGGAGCCGTCCACCAAAGCCGTGCTGAACGGTGAGCGCGGAGTCCATCCGAGCGGGCTACCCAAAAACGCCGCTTCCCTGCCCCGGCGCCAAAACCGTCCGTATTCATCAAATTCCTCGCCCTGCCTGACTTTGGTCTCGCTTGCCTTTTCGGCAAATGGTTAAAAGGGTGAGATAGATTAACTCATCTGTCCTGCAGCTTTCCCCAGATCGTTCTGCACACTTTAAGTGGCATCTTCTGCAAATAAAAAGATTTTTAGATGTTACTTGAAAGACGCATAACATCAGCTAAATGACACTATTTTCATTAGTGTGGTTGTTGTGGAATGACATCTGACTTTAGCAGTGCAACCTCTAAAAATAAAGGTTATCTAATAGATGCTGTTCATGAAATATATTTACTGCATCGTTTTGCTAAGCATCAAAACATTGTTTATGCTTGTATATCCATGGCTGCTGCCAGTGAAATAACATAACTAAGCCTTATATTGTTTCGTGAGTGTTGTTTGATCAGCAAACATAGTGATCAGCTGTTATATACCATCTGCATCTACGTTTCGACAGTATACTTTGCTTTTGCTTTACATAATTACAGAAATTAACGTTATGCACACTGTAATATGTATGTTTCAGGACCTTACAGAATTAAATGTTACATGCTTCACTGGTGAAAGTAATTTTTTGTGATGATTGTGAAATATGTGTTTGATGGTCTGTTTGGAAGTGTAGAAATCAAAATGAGAGACAATCCTCTTCAATGTCATGCAGGTCGTCTAGAAGATGGTTATGCATATATTTTCCCATCTGCTACGAAGCATTAAGCATTTCTGTTAAAAAGCGCTCGTGGTGTTTAGATATGGATGGCATTCAAAATGTTTTGTATAATTTTTTGCATAGTAACTCACCAGTTTAACTACATAGCTGTTTTCTAGTAATAAACGGCGTGCTTTTCTAAATGGGGGTGGGGTCTAAATGGGGGGTGGGGCTTGTTGGAGGATGTTGAATTTTGTTTAAATACCTGTTTGCTTACAAAAATAATGTGTCCTTTTCCCCCAATGTAGGTGAATACAGAAAAGATGACCTCCTTGAGAGCGCGAGGTGCAGTGTGCCAAAATTCTGTTGCTATTTTGTCATTAGATGCTGGGCGATTTCAGTAGCTGCGACAATTTACCTGCTTTTTACACAAAATTACGTAATCGCTTCTTAGTGATATTTGGTACAGTAATCTGTTCAGCTAAAGCAGCTTTACATTACAGCAGATGTCCTATTCGTCCTTAAATCGCTAATAACTGTGGCTGCTGAAATTTTTCTTAGTTAAGACTTTCAGGCATATTAACGGTAAGTAATGTGTCTTATTTTTTTTGCTTTCGTTGATTTTCAGGAGCGGAAACGAAGAAAAACTGATGTCCCTTCTGACACCGTTGAACGTAAACTGTCACGCCAGTGACGGAAGGAAGGTAAGGTGGTGTTTCTTTATACACATGAAAAGAAACATTTCTGAACAAAACCGATATATAAATGTAGCTTCTACCTCGTACAACAACATGGGAAGATGCGTTATTTACGTGATTTGTAAGAAGGGGTGTGATCGCGGGGTTGAGTATTTCCCCTGTTCCCTGTCCTCAGTCCACCCCCTTGCACCTGGCAGCAGGATACAACCGCGTGAAAACGGTGCAGCTCCTCTTGCAGCACGGCGCCGACGTCCACGCCAAGGACAAAGGGTAGGTCGCATTCCCGCGTTGCCCGTACGCCGTAATCGCCACCACCGCTCACGCCGCCCTTGCCTTTCCGCAGCGACCTCGTGCCCCTGCACAACGCCTGCTCCTACGGTCATTACGAAGTGACAGATTTACTGGTGAAGGTGAGTCGGGCTCACGCGGCGTGAAGGGTTTTTTTGTGGAACATTCCGGAATTACGGGTAAGTAGAGTGCATGTTTGGTTCCGTTCCTTTCTAAGCACCCCCCCTTGCCCTGCAGCATGGTGCCTGCGTCAATGCCATGGACCTGTGGCAGTTCACCCCCTTGCACGAGGCGGCCTCGAAGAACCGTGTTGAGGTGTGCTCCCTTCTTCTCAGCCACGGGGCTGACCCCACCTTCTTAAACTGTCACAACAAGAGCGCCATCGACCTGGCGCCCACCGCTCAGCTCCGTGAGCGCCTGGCTTGTGAGTCACCCTTCCTCCCTGACCCGGTGCTCGGCCTCCTGGTGACGGCACACTGACCCCTTGTGGCCGCCCGCTGTCTCTGCAGATGAGTTCAAAGGTCACGCCCTGTTGCAGGCCTCGAGGGATGCGGACGTGGCTCGGGTCAAGAAGCACCTGACAGCAGAGTCTATTAACTTCAAGCACCCCCAGACCCACGAGACGGCTCTGGTGAGCGTCTCAGCCAAAGTAAACGGGCCCGCAAGTGTTTATTCACCCGACCTTTGACGTCTGTGCTCGTTAATCTATCATCAGCTTCCCAATAATTCCATTTTATCATGCACATGGTTATACAAGCCTGATCCCTTCCAGGAAAACACTCATTAGCTAAACACTCATCACAAATTAATTCTCCTTTATACCGCTTGTCAATTTTTTATTAGTTTTGGAGGTCATGTGTTTCCTACTGCAGCCCAGATTGTAGATGGTGAGATCATAAAAATGGTGGCAATCTTAATCGTACTCCGCGACCATGACGACATAGGGGAGGATTCTAGAATTTTTTCGACGGCGTCGAGAGCAGTGCGAGGTGCTCATACGCCCGTTGTTTATGGACGGTCGGGCCGCTATGTCGTTTGAGGGGCTAGTTAGGTTGCTGCTTGTATTGTTTTACATGAATGTCAGTATGCAGAGAATGTCGTACGTCGGTCATAATCTAAAACACACTTTGTCTTTTTTTGTCCCCGTACAGCACTATACGGCTGCCTCTCCGTATCCAAAGAGAAAACAAGTGTGTGAACTACTGCTGAGGGAGGGGGCCAATGTCAATGAAAAGTGCAGAGAGTATGTGACTCGAGTCTGCCGTCTGACCTCTAGGGGGCGCCGTCGGTTTATTCCTCTTATGCGGCCGCTTCATCTGCTTGATGGAACATGTATAACTTAAAAGTGTGCGTGTTGCGTGTTTGTGTCCCAGCTTTCTGACTCCGCTGCATCTGGCTTCCGAAAAGTCCCACAACGACGTCATCGAGGTGCTTGTGAAACACGAGGCGAAAGTGAGTCTTGTTCTTCGCGCCGAACCGCGAGAGATTGGGGTCGGCCCTGGCCCGTGCGAACATCTCCACAAAGACGCTAACGGCTGGGTGGGGTCCCGGTCCCCCCCCCCCCCCGTCTGTGTCCGCAGGTGAACGCCCTTGACAGCATGGGCCAGACCGCCCTGCACCGCGCCGCTCGCTGTGGCCACCTGCAGACCTGCCGCCTGCTCCTCAGCTCCGGCTGCGACCCCCTCATCATGTCGTTGCAGGGCTTCTCGCCCTCCCAGATGGGCAACCAGAGCGTGCAGGAGGTGCTGCAAGGTACGCCGGGGGGGTCTCGCTGCTCCCGAGTACTTAACGTCAAGCGGTGCGGTAGAATAGCTAGCTATTTTTACGAGATTAAAAACTAAGTAGCTTTTGGCAATCGAGCATCTGGAGCTTAATTACTGCGAAGTTCCAGATTTAGCGTACGCCTCCGGAGGGTGATGGGCTATTCTCAGTGTAGCCATTACTGATCTCCCTTTGTGCCCCCTCCCTGTCCAGAGGGCGCGTTTATCGGAAACTCGGACGCGGACCGGCAGTTACTGGAGGCGTCCAAGTCTGGGGACCTGGAGATCGTCAAGGTGAACGGCGCAGAGACCTCGTTACCGCGCGCCGTCTGTCTGTCTGCTGGAAGCGCCACGGCGGCGTGTGGCCGTAACGACCTTCTGTCCTCTCCTCCCCCACGCAGAAGCTGTGCACCCTCCAGAACGTGAACTGCAGGGATGTAGAGGGCCGCCAGTCCACGCCCCTGCACTTTGCGGCGGGGTACAACCGCGTGGCGGTGGTGGACTACCTGCTGCAGTACGGAGCTGACGTCCACGCTAAAGATAAGGGGTACGGTCACACCCCTACCTGCGATAACGGGGGACAGATACAGGCGAAATAATCCTACAGTTTGAGTTGAGAGCTTTGAGAGAATCATGCATTACTTCCTTTAATTGTTCAATTATGTTTTAGTTCACATTTAGTCACCTAGGAAACGTTTGCACCTGAGCACTTTGGAGCATGTGCAAACTGCCCCTGGAGAGAGTGTGTATTGGCTGTTTGTGCTGAGCGGCCTGTCATCTCCTCACGACAGGGGCCTGGTCCCCCTGCACAACGCCTGCTCCTACGGCCACTACGAGGTGGCGGAGCTGCTGGTCATGCATGGAGCCGTCGTCAACGTGGCGGACCTGTGGAAGTTCACCCCCCTGCACGAGGCTGCCGCCAAAGGCAAATACGAGATCTGCAAGCTCCTGCTCCAGGTACGGGGGCCGTCTCCATCTCGCCGCGATTCGTGACCAGGAGCAGAAATTTCATGTTCCACTGTGTCCGGCAGTATCAGGGCTCACCTGACGGTGGCACCAGCAAGGTCACATAATGATGGCACAAATAGTCACTTCTTAAAATCTCTGAATATCCGGCTATTAAAAATATTAGTTTTGCTTAAAGCACGTTATAGTAGCAAGTGAATAGTGTGACCACAATGTCGTAGCCAGTTTTACTGTCAAGTAGAATTGAATCTTAGTTCTTCCCTTGTCGTTTTCTGCTCCTCAAGGGTTCACAAGAGTTTACTTGTGAGTAGAGATCTGTTTTGATGTATTTTAATGCAGAGTTATGATGAGACTTCCTTTTACCGTAAATTGAAAGAATTTTTTTTTTGTTGTTTTGAATATATTGCTCCATTTTCAATAAATAAAAAATAAACTATTCTCTAAGAGTCCCGTTGGTCCATAGGGAAGGATCAAAGCCGTGTGCTTACAGCCTTTTTGGAACGGCGCTGTCCTTTCAAAATTTTAAGTGTTACAAAAGCCTTGCAGACAGAACTATTAATGGTTGTCTTCTGCTCTTGAAAGGATTTGTTTCCTCTGTTCATTAGGGGCACTCTGCTTGATGTCGCTTTTTGAAAATGTTTCTAGGCAGCCGGCTGGTTTGAGATTTGGGGGGCATTGTCTGCCCATCCATCCATCCATCCATCCATCCGTAGTCGCTCATCCTGTACATGGTCGCATGCAGGCTTTGCCAGGAAAGGCAGGGGACACCCTGGATAGGATGTCAGTCTATTACGGGGCCTGCAATCACAGACTAGGGGCGACACCATGTCACCTGACCATGTCTTTGGACCGCAGCGCGAAATCCGAGTGTCCGGAGGAAACCCGAACGACATGGGGAGGGGTCTGCAGTCTCCACACGCATTGCGGGGGCAGCATTTGAAATGGCAAATAAACCCACAGCTATGCACCTCAGTAAGAGCGATGGGGGGGGGGGGGGGGGAGGGCTGGCTGCAGTGAAGGGCCAGTGAGTGTTTCAGAGGGGGGTCTGCGATCAGCACCATCTCAATGGCGGCCTAAGCCAGTGGTGACCAAGTGAATTTAGACCTCTCAGCAGATTTAATCACTGGGGGATTTTTCAGACACAGTGGGCCTTGGCCTGGTGCAGCTGAGTGGATTGGACCCTCGGTGGTATTTGACCCTTGCTGGGGGGGTTTTCCTAATATTCCTAATATTTAGTTCGATGGTTATTCCTCCATCAATCTGCTAGACCTTTATTGGCTTACAGCTGTAGATGCCTTAACAGATCGTGAGCGCGAGTTAAAGAGCAGACGGCAGCGACCGGGTTTCCCCCCGCGTGTCCGCAGCACGGCGCCGACCCGACCAAAAAGAACCGCGACGGGAACACACCGCTGGACCTGGTGAAGGACAGCGACACGGACATCCAGGACCTGCTGCGGGGCGACGCCGCCCTGCTGGACGCAGCCAAGAAGGGCTGCCTGGCGCGTGTGAAGAAGCTGTGCAGGCCGGACAACGTCAACTGCAGGGACACGCAGGGCCGCCACTCCACCCCGCTGCACCTCGCCGGTGAGCGCGCGCGGGCCCCGTCGCCATGGCGATCTTGCCCGGAGGTCGTCCTCGTGTTTGGGAGCGTGGGGGCCCCTCGTCCCCTGCTGATGCTCTTCATATCACCCTGAGGCTGAATTAGCACTCTTTTTCTGTGCGACACACTCTCTCTCAGCTGGATACAACAACCTCGAGGTGGCAGAGTACCTGCTGCAGCACGACGCCGAGGTGAACTCGCAGGACAAAGGGGGCCTGATCCCTCTGCACAACGCTGCCTCGTACGGGGTGAGTCCCCTCCCCGCGAGTCACGTGTCCTGCTCAGAGATTCACCCACCACCCCCCACCCATGCTCCGAAGGTCCGCGTTAGGGATAATGAGCGACATTAACAATCAGCTCGCTCCGGGAGACAGAGGAAGGCCCTTCGTCCTCCTCCAAGGGCCCTCGAGAGCTGAAGTACTAATCAGCCTTTGTGGTTTAGCCCCGCCCCCCTGTCGTATGTAAAGGAGGCCCCTCCTTGCTGATTTACATTGCAGACGCCGTTTGTCCCGTCGTCCTCCAATCAGGGGGCCAAGTGTGTCCGCAAAGTGCATCTCCACACAGTCTGCATCTTAAGCACGTCACTGAAGGTTCTGGACGTGTTGGCCAGCAGATCACTGTGTCCCTTGTAGCTGGTGGGACGGTGTGGCCTCTTCTCTCATCTGAAAGGTCCCCCCCTTCCACCCCCCCCCTACCATTTCCATCTTCTTCTTCATGTCTGATTAATCCGTGCACTGTGCTAGGAGGGCTCACACACACACGCACACACGCACACGCACACACGCACACGCACACGCAGAACAGTCACACACCAGTTCGCCTTTCTGTCTTTGTGGGGTTTTCAGCTCCATCCGTCACCTGGACGAAGCACAAGATGAATGCCAGTTATTATTTTACTTTTATTGAAAAAGCTTGGAGAGTTAAAAACAATAAAAACAATTTGTGAAGATGTTTTCGAAGCATCTGCTATTGACGAGTCGCTGTCTTTCCGGGGCCTTTATCTCGAATCCACTGCCCACAAAGACAGAAAAAAGGGGGGCAAGTAGATGGACACTATCAGCAGACGGGGGAGGGGGCGGGGGGCGGGGGCGGCAGGTGGGTT
>JAODLC010000045.1:9673709-9700561 GCA_026781145.1 Hippopotamyrus pictus | reverse complement strand
TCAATTTGAAAGTAGTTTGTAAAACCCGAAGTAGCTCAAAGTGTCCTCCCTGACATGGATTATCTGGTCACCCTAAGCTAGAAAATACATGACCTCTGACTTCATTAAGCTAACTATTTTTCCACTTTAAGCAACAGTTCAAAACATCTTTGTGCTCAGAAAATACAATATAGCATTTAGCTACCAAAAGAAGATAAACAAGAATTTGTCCTTTCTCCTTTGTGCAAAGCAGATTTTTTTGTTATTCAGCTGCAAGGATACACATTTCCCGGATGATTGGTTCTAAAACCTCTGCTCTCTTCTTTGTGAAACTCAAGGCTGAAGCCATACAGAAGTTGAGTGACTTCTGTTACAAATGCAGGAAACAGTCAAGCAAGTACACCCTCGTGCAAATTAATTGAAATATGTTAAAAAATATCAATATTTCAAGATATAATATGACCTCCTTGTTTCTTTAGTAGCATTTAGATGCGATTTTGCATACAATCTAACATTTTGGAGCCGTCTTTGATGATCTTGGGATCCCAGTACCATACTTGAATTATGCCTGAATAAGCTTATCTTTTGTGGTACAGTTCATTCCCCGAAGGCCCTGCTTACCGACTGACCACAGATTCTCTATAAGGTTTAAATCCAGAGCGTTTCCTGGCCAGTCAAGTGCCTTGATTTTCTTCTTCGTGATGAAATTCCTCCTCGTCTCCAGCATTTGGCACAGGGCTAGATCATGCTGAAAGATGCCTGTCCCCATCAGAAAATGCAACAATGATGAAATTTCCTACATATGATGATGTAACACCATCTCATTGAAGAAGTTTGTAATGAAGGCAAATTGTTTGCTTTCCAGAATGAAGCGGAAAATCAGATTGTACAAAAAATCGCTACTTGTTTCAATTAATTTGCACAAGGGTGTGCTAAGTGCAAAGAAAAAGTGTTGCATCAAAGCAAGCAGGTAGACCACCCCCCACGTCACACCCCCCTGGCAAGCACACCTGAATCCTAATCAGCACAGGGATCAGCACCCAACCTGGTGTTACTCGTCCTTACCGTGTAGACTGTGGTGTCCCGGCCGCTCTGTGCCAAGCGTGGGGCTGGAGACTTAGCGATAAAAGAAGGGGAGCTGGAGGGAGGGGTGGAGGGGGAAGTCATCGGGGTAAGAGGGGGTGGGGTGGATTCAATGGGACATGCAGGAATGCCCCTCCCAGACCTTCCGGGCCATTCACAAGCAAGAGAGCAGAGTCTGAAAGACAGCATTCCTAATCGGCAATGCTGTCCCCCAAAACCGTGAACGGGTGATCTAGAGCCGCCAAACACTCGTCTCGAAGTGACGTGTGTGTTTGTCCTTTAAACGCTGGAGGAAATTTGTGCAGAAAAGAATGGAATTAAGGATACAAGTAAGAAACAGATAGGAGGAAGAAGGAAAATGACTTTACTAAGGGATTTAGGAGGGATCTTTGGATATAATGGCTGTTCCGTTTTCAGGCCGATTTGTCGTCTGTGCTGGATGTGTGCTGTCGGCAGCCTCACGCCTCGCACCATAGCCTGATGTCCGTAGTTAGATTACCGGGGAGGTGTGCATCAGGCTATGGCACCGGGTACAAGGCTGCGTAGTACTGATGCCGTAGATTCTACTCAAGAATATAAATCAGCCTTTGCTCTCCTCAACAGTGACGCCACAACGGGTGCGACAATGTGGAGAATGTTTGCCATCAGAAGGAGTTAAGTGATGAAAAATACATGACATTTTCTTTCACTTTTGTATATTTTTCCATGTCCTTCAGCAGGTCTAAGGCCTATGTGATGAGTCTGACATAATGCACTGTTACGATCCCCTGTCTAGGGTCAGGGACCGCCAGAAAGGTAAGGGAAAGGAAGAGGGGAAGACAAGACAACCAGGGAATAAGGGAATGGGAACAAGGGACACAAGAGGGTTCTTTGATGCAACGCATCAGAGCGAGATGTGGGCGGGGTCCAATCGAGGAGGCGGAGCCAAGATGTATCCGGCGAATGATGACAGAGACGGGAGGTCCGGAGAGTCGGCAGGGCTCCATCTAGGTCTTACGGCACGTAACATGCACCATCTCTCATGCCTCTCTCCTTTTTGCAGAGAGTGACCAGCTGACCCGTCATCCAATGGCAGTGGTGATTCTAGCTTGTATGCCTGCCTGGGCAAACCCCCGTCCAGCGAACACCCTCCACCCATCCAAAAAAACACCATTCAGCACTAACTGGCACTTTTATGAAGAAATTTGGAACATTACAAGTGAATAATGATAAATTTACAACTGATTTTATTAATTACATTAGTACAGTATTGTACAATGTGAGAGGTGCACTATTTAACAGATTCCCTGAATCCCCCTTCCTTGGACTTCCAGTGGGGCGACCTGAGGTCAACCTAGGCCCGAGGTCAACCTAGGCCCGTTTCCCTCCCTATTTCGTACTTTTGAGTGGCAGCCTGCCTTGGTCGCAAGCCAGGATCGGGGTGCCCACTCTGAGAAGGTTAATTGAACTAGACATGATATTGAATTGACATGATGTCATTGACGTGACGGCAAATGATCGATAGAAAACTGATTGTGCAAATGTCACGATCGATTATTTTTTTAGGGGGGGGGCGCCCTGTGCAGCCCCTGGCAAAATATGTTTCCCATACATAAATCCACCAGTGTCCAAAGGGCGGCGGAATTGAAGCATTCCCCTTTGGGCGGGGTCGGGGGGGTTGTGGTGTTGCTGTGGGAGTCAACAGCAAATGAACCTTTGCTTCTCTGGCTAGCCTGAAGTACAATATACGTAACTAGTCACTTTTACAGAATTAGCTAATCAAACCATTACTATAGTTCTTGTAGTTGTTGAGGTTATTATATGCTTACTTTTGTGATATACTTTCCAATTCATGTGATGATATGGAAAAAACAATCTCCCCTGCCTTAGATTATGTGGTGGCTCTGAGGCTAGGCCATCGAAAGGTTTCCCGTTTGAATCCCCTGAATGCCAGGAGTGATTCTACCCCATTGGGCCCTGAGCAAGGCCCTCAACCTGCAATTGCTTCATCTTGGGCATGACGTTAAACTACGTCCAGCCCTGCAGGCAGGGCCTCCAACGTCCAGGGAAAATTTGGGGGTTGGTGGCAAGATTGGAACTCCAGTCACGGGGAAAAAAAAAAAACTTCACGCCGTTTCATTCGAACTAGTGTGTTGCTGAGGATTCACCTACTGCACAGCTGCACTGCAGTTCTCCTCCCTGAGGCGGTTCGTCGTGAGCTGGCTGCAGTGACGTGCTGTATCACTGCTCGATCCTTACCTACTCCTCCCGTATGCCCAGTGCGTCTGGCGTGGGCTCCCGTATCACTGCAGTTCCATCTTCCATGACCAACAATCTACATATGGTTACAACTAGCCTTAGGGGATCAGTGCGATTCTCTGGGTTCCTGTGATGCTTTCATGGAAAGAACAGAGGCTATGGGTACAATGCATAAGATCATAAGAAATATCCTGTTTGGAAAAGTTTGAATGACATAATACTTAAATTTATCCATAGCTTTTGGTTTTTCCTTCTATCTTCTGTGATTTACCCTTGTTCCTGTTTTGGTTTATCCTGCCTGTGTCTTCTTGTATTATGTTTGTCAGTACTTTGGCTCTTAGTTATTCCTAGTGTTAGCTTTCAGTGTTTCAGTGGTTCAGTGTTTGTTGTATTCATGTTACTGTGTGCTCTACTGCTGAGTTTTGTTCCCTGTGTTTTCGCTTAGTTCCTTGGTTATGCTTTTTTTTCATGGTTTTAGTTCATTCTGTATTTTTCCTCTTTGTTTTCTGACCTCTCCTGAACCCTTTGTTTTGGTACTTTTCCCCAGTATTTTTTTTTGGTTGCCCCAATAAACCCCTGTTGTCTCTTGTAGCCACAAGTGGATTGTCACCCTCTTTTTCTGCCTGCACCATGCCCTGAGTCCGTAACAGATAGCCTTATATGAACTATGCTATTTTTTTCATATGGGATAACAAACCCTGAGGCATAACATTTTATTCTGTAATGGCTGAGCAGTTTCAATGTGTGTGAACTTTGCTTGTTCTCCCCCTGTCGTCGTGGGGTTTCCTCTGGGTTCTTCGGTTTCCTCCCACAGTCCAAAAACATGTCGAGATTAATTGGAGCTACCAAATTGCCCATACTGTAGGCGTGCGTGTGTGAGTGAATGCTGTGCCCTGTGATGGGTTGGCATCCTAGTCCTGGTTTGTTTCCTGCTTTGTTTCTACAGCCTCTGAGCCTCTGGACCCCCTGCGACCCTGAATAGGACAAGCGGTTTCAGAAAATGGATGGTTGGAACAGCTGATAACATATAAGTTGCACATAAACTTTCAGGGTTGGCACTCGTCCAACCCTGTCCTATATGTTCCATTTTGACCAGCAGGTGTCGCTGGTCATCCTGCATCCCCCCTCATGTTTCATAGCTTTCAGCCCTAGTGTGTTTCCCTATTTCCCTGGATTGAGCGTGCGGCTCTGAGACTGAACTCCTCAGGTCACAAGTTCGACGACGGCTGGAGACAAGCCTCATCTTTATTCAGTGTTTATTGGTTTTCTGTTCCCCTAGTGTTTAATATTTATAATTGTTTCCCTGTTTTAGATGTACCCTACTTCTGCTGTGTTTTATTATGTCCTGCATATTCTCATGGTCCTAGTCCTTTTTAGTGTTGTTACCCAAGTGTTTGCTATCTTTCCTAGTGAGTGTGTTGGCTATCTTTCCTAGTGAGTGTGTTGGCTATCTTTCCCAGTTTTTGTGCTCATTAACTGCTACTGATTCAACCTGTTGCTTGTTGTCCTGTGCTGTCATTGATTGGTTGTTTTTGTCCTGATTCTCACCTGTTTGCCCTTGTTTTCTGTGTGGTTGTAAGTATATGCCCTCACCTTGTTCTTCGAGGAGTCATTGATGATGTCACTGCATGTTTGTAGATGTAGTTGTTACCTCAAATTCTGTTGTCTGTTGATATCTGTGCCTATTATCTGTAGCCCTGGTTGTTCCCTAGTTCTGCTTCTGGTGTTTGTCTGTTCCTAGTTATGCTAGTTTTAGTTTAAATCTTGCCTTTTTTATTGACCCCCTGCAGTCTCTTTACTTTGTATATTTACCCGTGTTGTTTTCTGTTTTTATTAATGAACCACTTCTTCCGTGAAGCCATACCATGGATCATCACTCTTTTCCTGCCTGCTCCACGCCAAGCTGTAACAATAACCGAATGGCAGAAGGCGTCAGCCTATGAGAGAATAGATTTTTGTGTTCCGGTATTTGAACTAAGTTTCTACAGACTTCAGGGCTCTTCTGAATCACGTATTGACCTGATAGGTCAATTTATATTAAGCTCTGTGCACATATGACAATTATCGCATCACATTCAGTGCAGCAACTCTTCTTTTGTGGATTTAATGTTGCTTCAAAGTTGGTCAGAATTCTTGTCTTAATACACAGCTAGTCGCACTTCCCAAGCTTGGGTATGTTGACCAAAAGCTGCCGTCTAAAGCTTACATTGAATCGTACAGTTGTTACGAGCTACGCCTTTGGGAAACATGCCGCTTATTGATTAGGGACAGTCGTTTGATGTATCAGGGCTTTTTAAAGATGAGAAATGAAGCACAAGCAGCGTCTGGTTTCGCTACCCTTCTGAAACGGACTCGTCTCAGCGTTTCACCAGTTACTCCTGCCGTTGCAGTTCACTTTTCTGCAGAGCGCTACAATTACTAGCAACTCTAGTTTTCGTTGAATGCATTTTATCACGTAACTACAAGAGAGCCTCAGAATTATTATGAAAGAATATTGTCATCCTAAACTTCAATGCACTGTGGAAATCAGCCTTTCAGTTAGGCCTATATAAAAGTTACTATGGACACAAGATGCTATCATGTCCAAAATGTATCAGTCAGTTGGACGGCCAGAGACCCAGTCATGCTACTCACTGTGGGGGCATGGGAGAAGTCCAAGCATGTCCTTAAAGAATTAGAGGGGCGCTGTTGCCCTCTGCTGGAGCAACCAAGCTGGGCGCGCTTACAATAACATCTTGATATCCACACCTGAGCTGCAGGTCCATCGTGACATCAAAACATTAAGATATAACAACTATGGAAAGGTAGTGGGGTGTTCAAATGCAGCGTTGTGTTTAATTTGATATAGGCTGCTTAATTGTATATTATTTTAAGGCTTAGTAGGCGTATTTGTTATATGCTTCTATTATTTCTGTAAAGCACATTGACCTCTGTGTATGATAATGTGCCGTATAAATAAACTTCCCTCGCCTTGCCTAAGACTAAACAAGCCTGAAGAAAGCTTTTATTAGCTGAACAGTAGTAGCCTACTGTCAGACTCACCAAACAAAACATTATCTCGTGTAGCCAAAATGCATCAGCTATACACTGAATTGTGACGTCGAATTAAATTTCAGCGGGTTGCTTCCATAGAAAGTGGCTGCTTTGTTTCAGGTTCAAATTAGGTGACTCCTTCTCCTGGCATTTCAATTATGACTCTAAGGTAACGGGAAGCCTGCATAGGGTGTTAGTCTGTATAAGTCTGAAATACTGGGTCTTTTCTAGTCGTGACATATTGTGGCAATGCCACCGCACTTTTTACTAATGGCCATATTTTTACTTCATGTTGTTATAGCCAATTACTTGAGGAAAAAAAAAATGGATTTGTGCTATGGATCCTGAGATGACTTTTAAGGGTTATCTTCACGTGGCATCGATGTAACATGAGCAGATACGCTGATTAAATGGTTTTGTAATGTGGACTAAAAGCAAAAAAAAAATAATAAAATAAAATCCTTACGTGGAAACCATATTGCAAGAAACATTCATTAAGATACTGTAAATATATTTCAAATAGTTATTTAGTGCTCTTCTGGCACATTTTGATTACATAATTGGTCTTTTAGTACAAATGGCTTTTGTTCTGTCTGATTACTTGAGCCTGGGCGATGCGATCGTTTTGAAGACTCCGGAGACATCGGTTGTGACCCTCAGCAAGAGAGCAGCTGGGAAAAGCGACGAGCGGAGGGTCATCGAGATGGGCGCAATCAGGGACAGTAGCACCCCCACCCTGCTTCCAGACCCCGTTGAGTGTAATTAGGCTGTGACTAAGCGTCGAAGACCTGCTGCCCTGGTCTCCATCGGACTTTCCAGGCTGCAGTAATTGACTATCTTTCATCTGGAGGCAAAGAAAAGGGGAAATAAAGCCATTCTACATAGTATCAACATAAATACCATGAATGCATAGTTTCTGGTCAGACATTCATGGCCGCTGGCTCTAATCAGTGGCTTGGGCTCATTGGCCTGAGGCTGCTAAGCTGGTCGGCCATTATCTGAGTATCCTCAGAGTACAGAGACCTTCTCTTTTCTCATCACTGCCATTAGATTCGTGTGCATGCATGCTGAACACAAGCCCGGCATGGAAGTCCTTAGACCACAACGGGAGAACCTCAAGCCCTCCAACTACTGGCCTGTCAGATGGGCAGACAAGTTTCTAAAAATAAGCGAATACGTATATATTGTATACATTGTAAAAATAAATGAAAGCTGAACCAAGATTAATTCATTCCAGGCAATTGAACCGCAAACAAAACAGGCGAAATTCTTGTCTGCTAGGAGTGTTCACTTGCTCTATTGCAATTTTCTGACTGACTAGCATATAATTGTAGCATGAAATCTAAATAAATGTGGTAAAAGGACACTGGAAAAAATTTTGCACATAAAACACATATTTAACGCACAGTGGCACAGACTTCAGCATGTCTGACAGGTCAGTGGAGTTTGGATCCGTAGTTTGCTTAAGACTTAAACGTCGGCCTTATACGTGTAACTTTTTTCTTAAGCAGGCTTTGGTTTTGTATTACATGCATGTGGTATTATTTGGGCAAAGTAAACTCATTTGGTCTTATTCATGCAAACTAGCTCATTGTTCTAGTATGCCTTCATTTTGTTTACTTGTTTGACGTGTTTTTATGAGTTTTACCCTGCCTGACTTTTGGACAGCGTCCTTGATAAGCGCCATTAAAGGTGAAGAGGAGGTGTGTGGTTTTGACAAGTTTGTGTCCTTCTATAAAGCTACAGTACAAATCATACAAAATAGGACAACAATCGTACAAAAGGCTTTTAAATGAATGACAAAAGGAGAGTAAAACACGTATGAGAAGAATTCCTTTGGCTGCATTTACTTCTTCCCTCCGCTGTATGTAATTGTCCTACTAGAGAAAAGTGAAGAATGCTAAGTAACTTCTTTTGTTTTGGACACAATTGAATAAATACTAATGCAACACTTGCCCTATACAACAGGTCTGTTCTCACAGATCATTTTCCAAACCAACATTTTTGGAAGTATTAGTCAATCTTTTGGAATATCTCTTCTTGGAAACTCTGCTGATGTAACTGTGTACCTATAGCAGTGGAGAGGACTTTGAATTTTTCTTTATTTTTCTTTGGTCATTTTTCTATGAAACGATGCTTCCCCTCCACAAAGACTCAGATCTATGTAATTCAAGGCCAGCTGTGAAGAGAATGTCTAAGGCGAATAATGTTTTATATCAGGTGGTATTGTGTTGAGTTTTCTTAATAAGGAAATCTGGAACTGATTTTCTATTAGCTATGTTGTTTGCCAGTGTTTGTCCTAGTTAAATACCAAGACACTAAGTTTTAATTGCAAAAGCAAAAATATATGAAAATGACCAGTGTCTTACTGTAAGGTCCACACAAATTTACTGTGTACAAAGCCAAACAGTGACATTATTCATTTGCCAGTTGCACCGCCTGTAACACGCTTAAGACTTCCTCACCAGTTCTGTGCACAATTTTTGACAGTCCGACAATGCACTGCGTCGGTTTAACACTGATTGCGATATCGAAAACTGCAGTGTTGACCTTGCAATTTTCAGCTAACTTTTGATTACTTTCTGCCCAGTCTTTTACAAATCACTGACTTATTTTTTCCTTAAACTTCCTACCAAGTCACGTTTCCATAGTTACTGGAAGAAATGGTAAAACGCAATATCATTGTCTTTCCTCGTTTTCAACCACTAGGGGGAGCGCTCAAACAAATTCTTTAAATTCTCATTGAAAGAAGTGACGGTTTAACGGTTTAAGTAGATTAAATCCATCAACACAATGCACATCTATATGTTGACACTTTCTTCAGAATTTGCCATGGTATCACCTGATGGAACGCATCTACTGAACCTTGCAGGAGCTGTTTGCTTATGACTAGGGGAGCTGAACCTGAGATATATTCCAATGTTCTACGTGTGAATCAGAAACATCATTGAGCCTTAAAGAGTATACAGGCTCAGTAATGGAGACCAATATACCTCGGATTTGGATCCCAGCTCTGCCTGCTTCTTCTGACAGCTTGTGAACTCAAAGTCAGAGGAAGAGGAGAGGTTGATTTCGACTGTTCTGTTAATATCGATCCATCCATGCTCCATATTGCTTATCTAGTATAGATCCAGGCAACACTGGGCACAAGCTAGAAGAACGCTTTGGACTGGACGCCAGTGCATCGTAGCAGACATAGAACTAAGTAAGTAGTAAAATCGCTTGTAGAAATTTCAAACAAGTAAACAAATAAGGTATCTGTATTTCATAAAAGTAGCATAAGGCCCAGCCTAGTGTCCTGTGTTTGGAGGCCCCAGGACGTCCTATGTCAGTAAGAGGTGGCCCAGTCAGAAACCATTGTTTGGGTTATTCTTAAGATCAGTTATCGAACTGAATGTTAAAATAGCATATTAAGTTATGTGTGAAGTCCCTGGAGAATGAAATGCACACTTTACAGCAGAATGATCGAGAAAATGGATTAGTTGTAGCTTACCATTCACACAGCACGGAGGATATTTTCCCTCTAAGTGTGAATTTTCACATAAATTGCAAGGTAAATATTTTATTATATTCATCTCTGGGCCAAAGCAAGATTGATATGAAATATCAACCTTGACAAATACTTCTGTCTTATAGTTATTTCTGAAGCATTCAGCAACAGACGATCTTTCCTCTTCAGCCAGCTGGAGTGTTATTTTGTGTCGGGCATTTGTTTTCATGTCTGCTGCAGTATTGTCTGCCTGAGATGCTTTTCAGGGCAATTTAAAGCAACACACACACATCACATGGGCATGAACCCGAGATCAGTGAGTGAACGAGAGACCACTTTTGGCTTGTAGTGTATTTTTCCATCTAGAGTCAGGATGTCAGAAAAGCGCCCGTTTTTCTGGGCCGTATAACATTTACAGCGACACTAGAAATCACCAGGTTATCAAAAACTTGTGCTGCTTTTCTCACGGTGTCACAATAGCGTGTGAAGCCTGTTCTGTAGCGTTAGCCCAGCCAAATTCATCCTTCATAAGTGTACCTGCAAGTCCATCCTCCTCTCACTGAAGGAGGAACACCGTTTTCTCCAAAACAATTCACAGGGCATGAATACATGTGTCATTGTAAACAAATGTAAAGGCAAATTACAATAAACTAAATATGAATTTGTGGAATTTTTATCTGCTGACTCAGACACGCTAAAAACAACATGTAATTTCTGTCCCCACAAGGACATTTAAGTTGAACACAGGAAATACCGTAACATCTTCTCACTCTGACTGACCAATATAGTGCTTTTAAGAATTAAACCATAAGCGATTTCCTCCTTAATGAGAAAGAAATGCGTGATGTGCTCTCTCCCTATCTCTTTGCTGTTTGTCGAGATGCCGTTTTTGTTAATTTCGGAATCTTCTTTTTTGCCCCTCAGACTCATATATGGTATAAGCATATATGGTGACCCAGGGTGACAGATCCCGCCAGTAGCCTACATCTGAGGAAGCGCTATTCGACATCAACGGCACGCCGAACGCTTCGTGTCTCCCGCCATCTCCAAGAGAGGCTGTCTGACAGACCATGGCGCCATTAAAGCTGCTCTCGCGGGGCTGGAGGTCCCGGGCTTTGTTCTCCCGAGATGAAAAAGCCCCCGACATAATGCACCTTTTAAGTCCAGGTGCGTCTGCACGTTTTTTTCCGTGCCGTAGCCTCCCTGTGCCTTGACGGGTCATACGTGTTTCAAAAAGTAAAAATAGATGTCTCCAAAGGATGATCTGCCCTGCAGCGAAATGGATAGATGGAAAAAAAATGGTCAGTGCAGCAGACCCAAGTCAGGATCAGAAGTGACAGTAGGCCTTCTTGGTCTCCAGAGATCTCTGGATGACGATCAAAGACAAATACATGAAGGGGATCTTTTAAATTGGCGACTGGGGAAAATTTGCACATCAGTAAGAAAAGGGAAGTTAATGGGAGAAATTAGCTTATCAATAGGAAAAGGTGAGATAAGTTTAAGGGTGCTTGTTGACAGACTGTAATTGAAAGTAAATAATGCTGGGTTCGTTTTCATAGCCTAATTGGTGAAGTTAGCAGTTCAGAATGTTGTGCTTCCTGGTATATAACTCACAACCTTCATAGCTTCATACAAACCTCAGTTTATTTCTGCATGAACTGGCCCTAAGATCTGGGGCCTGGATCATGAAGCTGGAGTTTTGGGTGAGCAAGATAACTTGATGGATTTAAGGAAGCCTGCTCTAAATGTATATAAAGTCCATTTAAATTGGAGCACCTTAAATCCCACAAATTATCCAGCTAAACAACAAATCTTACTTGTGATACAGGTGGCGGCAAAGTACTGAATTTTGTATGAACAAAATTCTTCCTTTTAGACATTGTGGAGTGTGACATTTATTTTTAATAAATAAAATATACCTAAACTCCATTAAGTGGTTGGAAGCAGGCTGGATAAAATACCTGTCATCTCACGTGTACTTGTTTCAATCTGGATTTTGATGGAAATTATCTGTTGATGCAAACAATGAACTTCGACAACAATGCTATCAAGTGAGCCCAGACGTCGACTGCTTTGTCTTTGGTGGGGTCGTTGAAGACTGCCTCGAAGCAGGAGCACAAAGAGCTTTGCGGCATTTTCATGGAGCTCTTGGTGAATCTCAGTATGTGTACTTGACCATACTTGTGTTTTACATCATCTTCCATTGCCAAAGACTAGTTCCAATACTAAGAACAGAAGAACACAAGGACGGTAAAAATGCCCAGATGTCATTCTAGCCCAGCCCTAAATGTCAAGCATGCATCGTTTGCTTGCATCCTCAGCAAACAAGAGAACAGTCCAACGATTCACACATCCGCCCCGCCCAAGTTCGTTTTTAGAAGGCATATTCACTTGCTAAGATCACGAGTACGGATTTTGCATTCTTGGTATTGAGATTTACCCTCTGTTTTGGCCCTTAGCCCAATGGGCACCTCTGGGGCCTCAGGAAGCAAGATTGTTTGCTTAACCAGATAACTTCTTGGATTTATGGTAGTTTGGGCTAAATGGACTTAATCTCCATTCACTTTAGATTTAGCCCAGACAACCTTAAATCCAACAAGTCTTGGGGCTAAGCAAAAAATCCTGCTTCGTGAAACAGGTCCCAGTTTCTCTAGGATCCGCAAAGACACCAAAGCTCTCTGTGAGACTCCAGCATAGACTCCACTCGTCGTTGCAGCTTATTTTTGCTTGTTTTCGTATCGAGTCATGCTGGGGCCACTTCCCACGTCTCCCACTCACCCATATGAAGTTATTTCCCCTCTCATCAAGCCTCCTTACAGCAGGAACCGTTAGTTCTGTTCCTTCATACAAACAGCACTTAATAGCAGCTGCAATTAAGCAAATGATTATGTTTGCACTCCGTTGAGCGCCACATGAAAGCTTCACTGAGGTTGCTGCGTTAGGTAGTAATGAACTTTGCATCACTGCTTATGGACATCGCCGTCGTCAATAAGCAGAAGTACCATCCTGTCGTATTAACTGGACGTCTCAATTAAACTTCTGCCTCCGAAAGGAAAGTGTAGCTAATATGTCTGTTTTCACCCCCGCTGTCTCATTAAGCTGCCATTGGCTATATTTAATTCCCTGCATCACCGAGACCTTGGTGTAAAATTAAAGCACCCAGATGTCTTTTTGGAGCTTGGAAGCAGATTTATGTCACCTTATTTGATGGACATTAGCATGCATACAAATTACAGCAGCTTACAAATTACTGTGTTGCATTGCACATAATTGGCCTTAGACCTAAAACTTATTGATTCATGGAATCAAGGAGATTTTAAAGGCAACATTAGATAATCAGAATGATTATTATAAGGGGGGCGTGGTGTCTCTGTGGGCAGCTCTGTTTCTCCCTGCATCGCCTGAGTTCCACCAGCAGTCCAAACATATGCAGTGAAATATGATGGCGTCTCTACTTTGTGTGACGTAGGATGTTCCCCTGCTTTGTGCCCGATGGGATAAGTCCCAGGCTTCCTGGAGACCCTGACCAAGGTACGTAGTTGGGAAGTGGAAGGACCATAGTTATGTCGTCCCTGTGAAATATGAAGCATAAAATACCATAAATATAAAACAGAAAAAAAATTGCATTGTGTTTAGTCTTTCGTTTGATTTTTATTATGCATGAAATCTTCCACATTATATTTGTTGCCATATGAAACCCAAGAGCCGCTTTTATTATCTGTACGCGTTACGATAAAACACCCTAAAATGCACTGCAATGCCATGGGACGCTAAGGAGGAAGTTGGAGAAGTAAAACTGGCTACTTTCAAATTAAAACGCTCATGTTAAAATTTAAATGTACGGCGTCCCAACCTTGTGCTCCGACTGAAAGTAGAGCTTTTATGAGAAACATGATTTCTCTTTTTTGCGCTTTCTTATCACCTGTCTTCCATAAAAAATATATAAACAGCTGCGATCAGTAAAACATCAACCAGCTCTTGAGATTAAAACCTATATACGCACATTGCGCGCTGAGTGAACAGATACACTTGTCACAGTAATAATTAATGGATCAATGAAGAAATAGACCTACCATAAATATTAATTACTTAAATTTCACATTCTCTTTCTCTTAGTAAATACTCTAAATAAAAAATATTAACAGAAGCATTAAAGGAATCGATGCTTTATTTACAAGATAAAAGCACAGATTTCACGTGGGATGTCATGTATGTATTAAATCTCCGTCTTTTACATGAAACAGATTTATTTATTCATCCTAAATGTTCCCATTAACAAATAAGCCTGTTGTGGACTTGGTGTATACCTGCTTATGTACACAACATACGAAGGACTTATACAAATTAACACAAACATGCCATATAATAATTAATAATCATAATGTAAAAGATTATATTTTTTTGCGCTTCAGCTAGCATATAAAGCAGTCTTTTGGTCTCAAAATTAATTGTGCACAAAACCAAACATAATGACATTGTTCGTTTGGCAATCGTATCACCAGTAAGACGACTTATATGTGTCCGAGCAAAAGACGTCCTCACCAGTTTTGTGCACAATTCGAGACCGTCCGACAATGCATTCATTTCTCATTTATGGCTTCTCTGAAGTCAGACACAATCATTACAATCAATACATCTTCCCAGAAGTGTCACAAATCAATGTAAATAGAAATTAAAAGAATGTTCTTGTAGAGGGTACTCAAATTTATCATGAAATACAGAACGTAAAGTTTTCTAGGTGATACCGTACCATTATAAAATTTAATATGATATTACACTACACGTTTATCAAATAGTCTAAAGTTAATACTTATATATCTAAGTCCAAGTTATTATTAAACAAATATTGTTTTTAACAATAAGTCGCCGTTATATATATATATATATTTTTTTTTTTACCACATTTCTACTTTTAGTTATATTTTATCCTAGCTGTTTTGTGTCTTAAACTCTTATTTAAAATAAAAACTTAAGCTTCATGTTTCTGTGCCCATGATCTGTAAAGTACTTCCTCTTCTTCATATTGGCAGAAGCTGTTTTAAATTCTTTGTATACTTACGGCGCACAGTAACTTTGACGTAACATGGGATGCAAACACACAGCTCTATTCCCCTATCTGGCCGGGAATTGCGTAACAGGCGTTGCTTCCAGTCGAATTGAATGGAAGCATGTCCAAGGAAATTTCGGCTTCGCACTCAAACTGGACAATCGCGGGAAGCAGTAAATTTGTGTGATTGCGGGACGCATCGGAGATGACGGAGACTTTATCAAAGAGCTGCTCCGTATCCTCCCCGTTATTTGACGTTACTGGTGGCAGCTGTGTCGCGGCGAACATTATGGGGGGATCTTTGTGTAGCGTGGTGTCGTGGTGATACGAAACCAGCTCGTTGCTTAAATTAACAGCTTCCACCGTGGCGCTGGAGCAGAATCGGTTGCAGCCCAGTATTGTTGAAAACGCTTTCCTGAAATCTGCATTGAAGGCGTAGATCACGGGATTCAGCGACGAATTCGCCCAACCGAACCACGCGAAAATGTTAAAAGTCGTGCCACTTACGCACAAGGGCCCCCCGAGTTCGGTCAGGTCGCAAAACGGCACCATGCAATTCAGCACGAAAAATGGCAGCCAGCAAAATACAAACACTCCCATGATTATCGAGAGGGTTTTTAAAACCTTCGTTTCTTTTTTGAACGTCGTTTTCAGAGATGTGTCGTTGGAACAATCGCTAGGATGCTGGTGATTCTGCGCCTGCTCCACCGCCCTCTCCAACGAAGATATCCGTCTAATTTGCGTCTGGGCGATTCGGTAAATCCTTGTGTAGGTGCCAACCATAATGACAACTGGGATGTAAAAACTTATCAGCGACGATGATATCGCATATGTCCTATTTAAAGTGGCGTTGCAGTCTTCGGTCTGATTGCCGGTGTTAGAAGCGTTGAACTCCTCCTCAGCTTTGTGCCAGTTCAGCTGCACAGGTATAAATGAAATGAGAATCGATAAAGTCCAAGCCACCCCGATCATGATGAAGGCCACCCGCTGTGTCATCTTTCGCTCGTATCTGAAAGGGCTTGCGATGGCCCAGTATCTATCCACACTTATGATACAGAGATGTAAAATAGACGCGGTGGAGCACATTATGTCAAAAGCTATCCATGTCTCACAGAAGCTCCCAAAGAGCCAATACCCCGCAACCTCAGAGACGGCTTTCCACGGCATCACAAGAACAGCCACAAAGAGGTCAGACACAGCCAGAGATATCACAAAGAAGTTGGTCACTTTGGATCTTAGATGCCTGAATTTGATAACCGCTGCGCAAACCAGCGTGTTTCCTAATAACGTGGATACTATGAGTAGGAAAAGGACGCACCCGGTTAGCGCTCGGATACCGAGTCCGGTACTGTCCGCATCTCCGCCCTCCGCCGCAACTTGCGTCTCATTCGTAAAGTTTTCCATGAGTAGATGGTTTATCATGGCAATCCTTAAATTCAGAACGAAAGTGTCTTCTGTTAAATGTGGATTTCATGGGGCTTCGTTAAATTGGTCTCTGATCATTTCCCGTTCATTGTAGCCTATTTGATACCTCAATAACCTGTGGAATTACAGGCTTGCTTAATCGTGGGCACTTCCGTCACTTATATTTATTTTCAAACACAGTTTTCTTTTATTTTCTTGCCATGTTTCCTTTCTTCGTGAAGTAAATATAAGTAAATCCAAAACACGAGAATGAAAAGACACATTGCGGAGCCCGGCTTCTTTTGTGAATATTTAGGTTTTTACATTTCAAGGTTTTGGCCAAGATATATATTTATGCATTCCAGCTGACAATCCTCCCTTTTGTAAAATCAGAGTTTTATGATTGGTTTCCATTACTCAACGATACAGGATCCCGCCGAATAGCGACTCTCGGTGCTCGCTCTTGCCAATGAAGAACTGTCTACCAAGCATGAAAGCGCATCATCCATGCCGTGCGTTGTTGAAAAATGGGCATCGCAACACTGATTATGATTATGCTCCTCCGTAATATCACTGTCTTCCCCCGTATTGCTATTCTAGTCTTGCAATTCTGCAAAGTGCAAATGTGTCTTTCATGTTTTATGCTATACTTGCTTAGTCAATTCAAATAATATAACCCTATATATATATTCAATAACCCAAATAATATTGGGTTATTGAAAATAACCCAAATCATTATAGACTCTATGTATATATGAACATTCATTAAAGTTACTACATGCAACGAGTAAGATGGTTGATAAATTTAATTATTCACATCATCTACTTAACTTACAGATATTAAGTCCTCGACTATTATTATCTGCAATTTGTCATTCTTCTTAAAGAGTTTCTCCATTTCTCTATAAGCGTATACCTGACTCCACAGAAAAAAAAGAAATAATTTGATCGTTTCAACAAACCATATCAGGAGAAAATATGCCGTATTTCCAGTATTTATAGGTTTAAATAATTATCGTTTTTCCAAGAACTTCAGAGCATGGCATGAAATTTCCTGCTCCAATGCTTTTATTTATACATACGGCATAACCGGTATAGCCCATATTGTACGGTAAAAGACACTACCTGGTCCGATCATGTATATTCAAACCACTTGAAAAATCGGTTTAATTGCTCTTCCATTATGTAAAAATCTATATTCTCCTGAAGACTATTTATTGACCAAAAAGAAAAAAATAATAATATTTCCTTTCGCCCTCTACTGGATACAACTGCGAATGACATATCTAGCGTCAGACAAAAAATAACTTCAACAGTAAATAGACCACTTGCTTTCAATAATATCTTGACACGCATCATGCAATAAGGAACGTGTCCAAAGACGCCAGTGGACTCTCACTGAAGACATGAGGAGGAGATAAGAAGCACGTTACTGCACCCACACAACAAACCACCTCAGGGATGAGAAGCTGAGTGCAGCCATGTGGCAGGTGATACCTCAGCACCACACTAGTCCAAATGGACCAGTGTGAGGTTTTTTTCCCAGGGGCTGGAGTGCCAATCCTGCACCCAACCCCCAAGTTATTCCCTGTGAGGTGGAGGGCCTCCTTATAGGGCTGGATGTAGATTAACATCATACTCAGGACAAAGCAATTGGAGGTTTAGGGCAGGAGAGTTTGAAATTATACAAACAATGTATATATACTCATTACAATTCTTGTACTGTATCAATTATTCCATCATCCATCCATCCATCCATCCATCCATCCATCCATCCATCCATCCATCCATCCATCAATCATCTTCCAACTGCTTGTTAGGTAATTCATTCAGACCTTATTTTACTTTAGGTCCAATGAATAATGTAGCCCATTAATTATTTTAAACCAGGATTATGCCATAGAGATCCTGTATCTCTTGTACCAAATGATAAAAACTACAGTTGTGGGCATCAAATGAAAAAGAGATCAAGTCATGGAATTTTTGTGTCACAGAAGATACAATTAGATTCCAAGGATTTCCTACATCCATCCATCCATCCACCCTCTAACATTTAAACCAGTAAGGGTTGCGCAGTTTCTTAAAGCTAAGAAAAACAGTAGCTCTCCTTCAAACGCCAAAGCCAATGAAGCATGCCATCGTTGCGCTACAGGAATACAGCGGATGTGGGAAAAATCGTGGGCCGGCACATTGGTATAGTGGCTGGTACTGTCGCCTCACACCGCGGGAACCCGGGTTCCATGGGGTCCTTTTGTGCAGAGCTTGCGTGTTCTCCGGATGTCGCTCAGGGGTTTCTTCCAGGTTCTCCAGTTTCCCCTCACAGTTAAAAAAACATGCTGTGGCTACTTGGAGTTACCAAATTGCCCATAGGGGTGTGCCTTGTGATGGGTTGGTACCCCATCTTGGGTTGTTCTCTGCCTTGTGCCGATGGGCTCTGGACCCCCCAGCAACCCGGAACAGGATAGGTGCTTTCAGAAAATGGATTGGAGGCAAAAATAGCAAGCATATAGCACAGGGGCAATACAAAATATATTAGGCTGCGACCAATACAATTCAGCTGTTATATTCAGCAAATACACCATATTGACAAAAGTATTTGGACACCTGCCTTTACACACACATGAACTTTAATGACATCCCATTCCAAATAAATAGGCTTTAATATGGAGCTGGCCCAGCCTTTGCAGCTATAACGACTTCAACTCTTCTGGGAAGGCTGTCCACAAGGTTTAGGAGAGTGTTTATGGGAATTTTTGACCATTCTTCCAGGAGAGCATTTGTGAAGTGAAGCACTGAGGTTGGACGAGAAGGCTTGGTTTGCAGTCTCCACTCTAATTCATTCAAGGTGTTCTATCAGGTTGAGGTCAGGGCTCTGTGCAGACCAGTCAAGTTCCTCCACACCAGACTCGCTCGTCCATGTCCTTATGGACCTTGCTTTGTGCTCTGGTGCGCAGTCATGTTGGAACAGGAAGGGGCCATCCCCAAACTGTTCCCACAAAGTTGGGAGCATAAAATTGTCCAAAATGGCTTTGCATGCCGCCCCCCATTAAGAGTTCCTTTCACTGGAATTAAAGGGCCCAAGCCCAACCCCTGAAAAACAACCCCACACCATAATCCCCCCTACAGCAAACTTTACACTTGACACAATGCAGTCAGGCAGGTACCGTTCTCCTGGCAACCGCCAAACCCAGACTCATTCATTGGATTGTCAGACAGAGAAGTGTGATTTGTCATTCCAGAGAACACGTCTCCACTGCTCTGGAGTCCAGTGGCTGCGTGCTTTACACCACTGCATCCTACACTTTACATTGCACTTAATGATGTAAGGCTTCATGGCTCCATTCCATGAAGTTCTCTACACATTATTGTTGAGCTAATCAGAAGGCCACACAAAGTTTAAAGGTCTGTTGCTATTGACTCTGCAGACAGTTGGCGACTTCTGCACACTGTGCATGCGTTGTCCCTGATTTTACATGGCCTACCACTTCATGGTTGAGTTGCTGTTGTTCCCAATTGCTTCCACTTTGTTATAATACCACTACCATTGACTGTGGAATATTTAGTAGTGAGGAAATTTCATGAACGGACTTGCACAGGTAGCATCCTGAGAGCGACCCATTCCTTCACAAATGTTGGTAGAAGCAGTCTGCATGCGTAGGTGCTTGATTTTATAGACCTGTGCTTATGGAAGTGACTGGAACTCCTGAATTCAATGATTTCTAGTGGTGTCCCAATACTTTTGGCAATATAGTGCATAACAGGCACAACAGGACAACTAAAACACTTGCTGCAGAATTAAAGAGGAGAGAGTTTCAGAGGTATACTTAGACAGCAGCTCTTAGCCGCCCTTTAATCTCACATCCAGAGTGTCGGACTCACAATATCACACCGTGCAAACTTCTCGTTAAAGTTATGGTCAGTGTCAGCCGCAATGTAGTGAACTAAAGACAGATCTGGAAGCTAGGTAGATTATGAATAAACGGGCAAGGAAGTAAACCGATGATTTTCAGCTCAAACAACTTTGACAGGAATCAGGTTTTGTAGTCTATTATTATTATTATTATTATTATTATTATTATTATTATTATTATTATTATTATTAATATCTGGTGCACAATAAGTTGTCAGGTCTTTTGTTTGAGTGTGACAGATGTTTGAGTAATACTTGCGGTAAAGAAACTATCTTAGATTAACCTGCCACCTTTCCAGTTCTACAGGTTGTTATTGACTCATATGACCGGGAAGGTAGAGCAAACAGCATGATACGTAACAGAGCAAACAGGGACCAAAACCTCACTGTGCACGCATAAGCTGTTGTGAGCTGTTTTTATACTCTAAGGAAATAGTAAAGAAATTACACCGAAAGGAGAGTCCGACAAGACTACATTACCACCGTTTGACCAGCAGATGTCATGATAGCGCATGTTTTCTGTCTCGCACTCTGACCGCAGCATATATGTGAGCGTGACTACGTCATCGGTGTTTCAAAATGGCCACCGTTCAGGGAGCGAGTCGAAGTGGTTACCGGTCGATGTGCTAATAATAATAATATAATAATAGTAATAAAAATCCACCGGAGACTTTTTCGGCTGATGCCCCCTTTACAAGCAAGCGTGTGGCTGTCTCGGCTCTTCTGACATGATGTAAGCGGGTGCCGTAAGATGCTGGCCGGCGCGGCGTGCGGAGGAGCAGAGCGCAGATCCGTGTTGCCCGTAGCGGCGCAGCCGCTGCGTTTTTTGTTGTGGAGCTGCGGGAGGGCGCCGTGAATGAGATGGAAGAAGCCGCACATGGAGTCCCGCTGCCGCCTTTGTCCGTCGATGTCAACGAGAATGAAGAGCTCGCCAAGCGTGACGCGGCTGTCCCCGGCTCGGTAAAGGTCAGCGGGAGTCGAGTCTGTAAGAAGCCGGAGGGGTCGACAGCGGGCGACGCTCCCACTACCGGTGAGAGGGATGCGAAAACGGCGCCCGCCGGACCGTCTCGCTGCGGCCGCGTCGGCGACGGCAAGATGCTGGGATTCATCACGGAGTGTCTGCCCGGTATTAAAGACGGCTGCGGGGGCTCGGAGCGGCGGGAGGACGTCGCGCTCAACGGCTTTGGGGAGAAGTCCGGGGGGGTGGTGGCTGGATCCGGAGGCAGAGGCGGGGGGACCGAGGGAGCTTTGACCTGGCCGGGGAACCCTCGGCGCGGGGAGGTGAACGGGATGCCGCCGGATGGGGTTTCACCGGGGGCTGGCGGTCGCTGCCACCCGGATACGGCGCCATGGTCCTCGGTGCCCCGTTCCGCGTCATGCGACGGGAGCGGCGGACGCTACGTATGCACGGCCGGTGGCGATCCCCGGCGGGGCTTGCTCGGGGGCATCGCTGACCGGCCGGACGGGGCTCCCAATGGACTCGGGGGGGAAGGGAAAGTGGCGAACGGGGGCATGTTGATAGCAGAGGGAGAGACGGATCCGTGCCGTGCGGCCGCCGACAGCAATCCCCGGCGCTTGCACGATGAGACTCAAAGCAGCTCGTCGCCGGCGTCGTGTGGGAGCCGGAGATCGGGCTCCGACGAAGAGGAAGCTTTTGGGGCGTCGTACAGCGCATTGAGGGCCAAGGCCGAGGAGTCCAGCCATCCGGGGCCCGACCCACCGTGTCTGTCGCGGTCAGAAGACGGGGCCGCAAAGATCCCCCGCAGGCCATGTACTCTTAGGACTAACCCTAAGGGCACAGTGTCCCGCAGCTGTGATGCCACCCCTCTCAGCCCCTCGGGCGACTCCATATTCACCGACCCGGCGGCACAGCTCGATCCGGGCTTCCAGACCAACACTCCGGCCCCGAGAAACACCTTCGAGGGCAACCGGCGGCAGAGCGCCCCCGAGAGCATCCCGGACGGCCTGGGTGGTGAGGAGGACCCTGCCTCAGACCAGGTGCTGAAACAGAAACGATATGGGATCTCAGAATTTTTCGGCAGGTAAAATGTCCTTTCCGTTCCCTGACACAGTTATTACCTAGATTTTCATTTCTCTTAAGTACAATATTAATGACCATACATAGTCTTGCCCGAAGGTAGAACCAGTTGTATGGTTAATTTAATGATAAATTAGTGTTAGTATTTTTTCCATTAGCAGTTGATAAATGCATAATTTATTAGGCAGTGTCGTGTCTGAAAATCACGGCGTCTATAAAGTGTCATAATTATTTTTATTGTTTCTGCTCATCAGTGTTCAGTATGGGATTGATATAAAGAATTTCCCCAAAAGTCATTTAGGGTTTTCTCAGGTTTCAGAGATTCTTGTTTTCAAATAATCCCACAGCGTGTCAGTCCTTCGGTCGGCCAGTAAGGGAAGCTGGACCAGAGATGCCGGGGTCGGGACTCCGCCGGCAAATGACAGCTTGGCTCAGGGCTCAGACCCTCAGTCTCTCATCACGGCTGGAAGTTTAGCTGCATTCAGATGGATAGTTGTGCCACCATTGTACGAATGTATTTGCATTATACTGGGCATATCGGAGGAGTACGAATTAACCGACGTGTAATATGGCAGCGAGTATGTTTTTGTTTTGTTTAATAGGACGTCATCTCTGAAAACTCAGATGGTAGGGAAAATAAACTTGACATCTAAATGTTCTATTTCGCAGGTATCCGCTGTTAAAGGGAACTGGTTAATGTAAAGCGTTGTTTGGTTACGCCCGGGCCGTCCGTGGGCGTGTCGGTGTTTTCCCGAAACACACGTGAGAGGGCGAAGGTAACCTCGCGGACGGAAGTGAGGAGCAGCCCTGGTCAGTCACACACTGCTTCAATCAAACGTGCAGTCACCTTCCTGTCCACTGTAGGACATGGCTCATTTTTGGGTTAAAGCTCAGTTATTAACCAGTTTCGTAGAAAATTAATAATCGTGCCATTTTCTCCTGGCTTGCGTTCTTGCTTGTCTGGGGTTCCACTGTAGTGTATGGGAGTCCTATAGGGTGCACTCCCCGATTTGCTAAGAATAATTGAGCCGTTCGTTGCTGATTCATTTTGCCACTGGGACGTGACATGCTAGTATTGCAGAATGAAATTTTATTTTGTGTTGTGCGTTGAAGATCACGTTTTGGCTGCACTGCGCGTGGTTGTTGGGAGTTTGGCAGCGATCACAATACCCTGAGTGTGTCACGCAACGTGCGATTCTCTTCCAAGGACATTAAACGGTATTTTGGAAGCACTATTATGAGATGAGAACTCTAAAGTTCAAGTAGTGCATTACTATTGTTAAATCATTACCTTACCCAGCATGGACCTCATTTAACAAAAAAATAATTATGTGGCGCTTGTGATGACCCTGGGTTTTTTTCCCCTCTAAACCCGCCCCCACGCACCCCCGGCTAACGGCCCTGTCCTGAGGGCAGCTGTGATCCGAGACTTTCTCTCAGCTGATGCCGAGCGGTAGATGTTTGAAGGTCTTAATTGTCGGCGCTTCGGTCACATGCCAAATCCTCGGTACGCCGCGTGCGTTTCATTGCTGCCGCGAGACGACCCTCTTGGCTGAGAGGAATTCAGACGCGCACATTTACTTCCCCTTTTATTTATGTAAATGGGCGCTCGTCATCTATTAGCCAGGAAATTGAAACAGGCACCGTATAACTCGGCCTTTTAAAAGAATTAATTTGAAGCAGAATGTTTTCGGCGAAAACAGAAAGCGTGAATGCCTCGTCTTGCGCGCGTCCTCCAGGGAAGCCGTAATCTCCCCAGTTCTGGTTCATTTGATGCCGTGTAAGTGCTCCGCGTGTGCATATTAGTTAATTGTAGTTTTTCAGCTTGGAGGAGAAAGCTAGTTAAAAGTCCAGAGGGAGGGATTAACCGCTGTCGTTTTAAAGTGCATTTTTGGGTGCCGGGCATGCGCAGTGTGGTCTGCAGTGTGTAAAGAAAGCGTTCAGTCAGCAGGAAAGGTGCCAGGTGGAGTAATGATCCTGTCTTTGATGAATGCGGATGCATTCATGTATATGCTCAGTATCCCAAATCGGATCCAATAATCGAAATACTAGCTTTGTAACTTGTCTGTCTGGCTCTCTGGTACTGTGAGCTAATAGAAACCAGAGTACGGCTTTGTGGGTCCTACCTCACTCTGCATGTCTGCAGAGGGAGATGCTGAATTCTAACTTCGGCCTATAGCGTGCCAGTGAGGTGTCATGTGACTTTTTAAAAATTCCCTTTTGGCTGTCAGACCAGTCAGTGGCAGGAGGGGGGACTTCCTACATTGGTGCTTGGCAGAGGGGCAGGGATGTCACAGACAGCTGTGTGTATGCGAGGGGAGGGGAGAAGACGTTTCTGGCAAGGACTTAAATAAGGGAGTGTGTTTATCCCTCAGCATGGTGAGAAGTTTAGGGTTTCTGTGTGTTGTCCAGAATGACAACTCGCAGCCTGGTGTTTTTCCATGCCTGGGAATCTCACTGCCCGCAGTCGTTCCTCTTGAAGGCCGTGTCGGAATGTGCTGTTTGCGTTGGATGTGTTCTCGGTGCCAGAAGCATTAGGAGTGGAAAGGTCCTGGCCGTCTGAGAGCCGGTCGCCCCTTCTCACGAAAAGGAGGCTTGCCCCTGTGCCCCGCCCCATCATTTTCACCAGCCAATAGGAATGAGGCACAGAGATCATGTGATTTTATTTTTTTTTCCCCTCCAAACTGGAGTTTTCTTTTATGGGTGGATGATGGCACGAGTCTGCTGTTGGCTTTTTGCATATCGCGACGCACCCTTTCCCTGCAAAGTCTTCGCTTACTTTACCAGTTCTTGTGAAATACCGCAATAATCTGTGGACCTGCCCCCAACATCTGGTGCAGAGGAGACGGGAACATCAGCCGTGGCGGGTTAAGTCCTGCCCCCTGGCTGCGACTGCTTGTTTGCTGACTGTTTCTGCTTCTGCTGTGCTTGTGGTTTCGGTTCTCGGTGAGATTCACTTTGTCAGTCGTCATGGACGATGGAAAAAAGCGACGGTGTCAAAGGGAAGCGTCTTTAATAATTAATGCTGCTCGGTTGTGGGTGCTCTCCTAGGCACTGACACTTTTTTCTGAAGTATCAGGCAGTCGCTCTTCTAGTTTAATGCGTTGACTGGTTTTGCCTGAACACGACTTGCTCTCCTTGCTTCTGCACGTAGGTCTCCCCGCTAGTAGGTCTCCCCGCGGCTGATGTGGACACCCATTGGTCCCCGCGGCCGGCTTTTCTTCACACTGTGTCTTGTGACATTGTTTCCCATGGCTGGCGGCTGTAACAGGATTCTTTGGGTCAGAAAGTGGGCGTGACCCCCCCGGTCGGCACGCCTGATGTAAGGGAGCGCATGCTGGGCCGAGGAGGGGTGCCCACGAGGTGGCCTCCTCTCATCTTCGTCTTCATCTCCCGTGCTCGCCATCCTGCCATTCGCTTGCTTTAACTGGATTGGACATTCATTAGATAAATGACAGGGCAGAATAATCCATTTTACGAGTGGATGTTGTTAAGTTCCTGTCAATTGATTTATTCGAGCCCCCCCCACCCCAGCCTGTCATTCCACACCTTGGTGAGAAAACACGCTTGAGACTGTGGAATTTGTTGCGCTGTAGGTGGCACGACCAGTGGGCAACCCCCCCTCCTCCCCCCCATACTGCAATGCAGCGGGGGCGTCGAGAGTGGCGGTAAGGGAACTGAATCTTACTGGTTCAGTGACACACAGGAGTGAGGCTGAATGAGCTTGGGAAATGTAGGTCCTTAGAGCCAGAAACAAACATCTGTCTGTGCCTCTGTCTGTTGGTGCCTCTGTGCCTCTGTCTATTTGCCTCACCCTGCCCTAAAGCCCCTGACTCACTTTGCCCAGAAAGCAGGCATTTCCTCCCCTCCCCTCCTGCTCAGCTGACTGAAACGATTTGCTTTCTTACCTCAAGATATTTCTTTTTTTTTTTTTCTTCTTCCTTTAATCCTCACAGGGGTCTGTTTTCTAAGAAGCCCAAAGAGCCGCTGCAGAGCGCCCCCGGATGGAAGCTATTCGGCAGGGTTCCACCCAGGGAGAACCCCCAGAAAGATTCCCGGATCATTCAGCAGGTACCTACAGACATTTATGTTTCATTCATTTGGCAGACACTTTTATACAAAGTGACGTGTGGCTGAGCATTTAGGGTATGGGATCCAACAGTGAAATCTCACTGCTGAACATGGGACTTGAACCTGTGACCTTCTGATTAGGCTATACGCCGCTCACAGAGGGGGCGGAGCCCTGGCAGCTCGCCTCACTGTGTCTTCAGCCCTCTGAACCTACCCCTCGCTTGACTTCCCACTGCAGAAGTGGGATAGGATCCCCGTGGTCACAGGAATGCAGATGCGCGTAGGGTCCTCCAGGGCAGAGAACCCGCTCTCTCCAAGCCCGCCACCGTAGCTCAGAGCCCTGCCCGCTGATGGGGAACGCACACTTCCTGTCACCTTTCCCTAGAACGTCATCGCCCTTAACGTTGGTGTTTACGCACCTCCGGCGGCTGAAGGCGTTCCTGTTTATGGGAAGCGCAGCTCCGTGGTCGTAGGACACGTCGAGAACAAGGCGTGATGCTCTCAGGTCACATGACCCACAAGCTGGGGGGGGGGGGGGGGGGGGGGCCCCCGTTAAAGT
>JAODLC010000045.1:9655725-9672924 GCA_026781145.1 Hippopotamyrus pictus | reverse complement strand
GGGGGGCCAAGCGGGGGCAGCTGGTGCGTCGCAGCTGTCGAGCCTTCAGCTGGACCCCCGCCCCCCCCACCCCCCCGGCCATGTCTCAACAGGAAGTGAGCTCCCTGCCCCTCCTATGCTTTTGTCCAGTGCGGTTGGGAGCAGCCTAAACGTCTGGACTGGTGGGGTGGGGAGGGGGGGGTCTCTGAAGGACACTGAGGCTGGTTTGTTTCCATGTATAGATGGATCAGAGGAGCTGAAAGCAGCCCAGTGCACCCAAAAAAAAAAACCTACAAAGACGCAGCATTTGCTCGGTTTAACGTGCTTTATTCTCCTTCCCTGGGATCATGTATCAGTCCGGGGGCCTGCACTCCGAGGCAGGGTTACTGGCTCGGATTAAAGGTACCACAGTTTAAATGGACTTCATATTCGTTCACTTACATTTTGCCCAAACTACCTTAAATTCGACAAGTTACCCCGATAAGCCAGTAACCCCGCTTCGTAGTACAGGCCACGGACATCGTCTTGTTTCAAATTCATGCCTGATGGCAAGATCATCTCTGATACGCCCCTGTACTGAGTTGCCCATGATGTCGGGGGAGGTGGGGCACCCGGTTTGCCACCTGGGCTGATCCTCCTTGGGAGGTGAGGCGTGGCTGGCCGGCCCCTCCCCCACCCGAGACCCCACCTCTTTAACATTATATCTCTTCCAGAGTGCCGACTGACTCTGTGCTTGTTTTCTCTTTCGTCAGGATGGTAACGCCAGCAGCCTCACCTCTGTATCTACACCCAATCTCTTAAGCGCGGGGGTATGGAATCTCATTTCGCTTACTCTCTCTCTGTCTCCGGTCATCTGTCCAGCTTCCTCTCTGCATGGGACCCGCTAAACACTCATTTTTGCTGTGTCCGTCGGCTGCCTGCGCTTCTGGGTGCCCCTAGGGGGCGCCAGCGCGGCGGCCTTCCCATGCTGCTCAGCTTAGTATGCTTGTCTGCTGAGCTGAGTTGACTTTTGGCTCAGTCTCTGTGTTTGCTGTCTGGATCTCGCTCCGCCAGTAAACTGCTGCATCTTCCTGCTTGCTACGTTAATGACACCCCACGGTCCTTATTTCAAGTTTCCTTGTGCCGCAGGATTATGCCTCTGTGTAGATTATCCGTTTTGCTCTGTTTGTACTGGTGGTTGTTGGCACGGCACCCCGGTTAATTGTTGAGTCCCTGACTTGTTGGAGGAGGAGCTCAGCGAATCGGGGGAAAATAAGGAAACTTGGCAACACATTTCTGTAGAAACACGCATGAAAATGCGATTTGTCACTCACCATCGAGTTTTTTTTTTTTTTTTTTTTACTTATGCCGCAGTCGTCCATGCGTACTTGTGGATGAATTCCGGGGGCAAACTGATGTGATTTTTCTGAGGACGGAAGGAGGGTCCCATGCATTACATCTCATGAACCATCACCATCGCTGCTCCTCTCTGCTGGGCATTCCCTAACACTTTGTAACCATACCCATAAATCTCTCGCCATACCATACATCAGCATAATGTGTCCAATGAACCATCGTGACCTGCTCCCTCTCTCTGAAAGATCGCTGTCGTGTCTTACCAGTGACTTTGCGTGATTGTAAAAAAAAAAATGACCCACTGGTATGAAGCTGACCCCTTCATCCGTGGTATCGCCAATTAACAAATCGAACCAAAACGGGCAGAACCAGTACCTTAATGTAGACTCCCTTTGGCTTACATAACCCCAAGGCCTACATGGCAATTTCTTTGAGTCGCCGAAAATCCACGGTGACCAGAACGATCCTGTCGTAGGGCACTTCACTACTGACCTGGACTGCAGCCATACTGGGGAACGTGAGTAATTGTCCGAATCGCCGTGGGCGTAGCGAGGTGCCTTGCCCCATTTATGCAGCTGGAAGGCGTTGGGCCAGGTCGTAAAGGGAAGTTCACAGTGTTCTTCAGCTCACGAGTATAGTGTTCCCGTAGATGGTCTATTTTTAAGGTTCGAGATGCCGGCATAGTAGCATATCTGAGGAATCTTTACCTTTACCGTTAGCTGGTTAGTTTTCGTAGAGGCCTAAAAGGATTTTAATTTCATCGAGTCAAAATTAGAAGCCGTACCCATCTCCTCGGCCCCTCCCATTGAAGTGTTGTGCCTTTTCCTGATGCGTGTCACTACTGTGTCCGCCCCGGCCATCCTCGTCCACACCTAACGGTGACCTGCAGTGTTATCCCACCTGTGGATGCCTCTGCGTGTGTGAGATGTCTTTTGTCTTCTCGCTGTCTGCTCAGGAGTACGAGGCTCGCACGGGGAAGATGGTGGCGGGCCCCGTCCAGCCGCCACACGCCAGGCGGAAGAACCTGGAGTTCGAGCCGCTCTCCACCACAGCACTTATCCTGGAGGACCGGCCCGCGTGAGTATCTGGGGGGCAGGGCTGGGGGCGCGGGGGCAGACACGGTGTCACTCGCTCTGATGTCATTGGCTGGTCGCCCTGGGGCTCCATAGTAACCGCCATCTGGTTGTTTGACTCAGGATCTCATTAAAAATGCAGGAGCCCCGCAATCCGAGCCGCCGGGGGCCCAGACCGCCTCTTGCACGGAACTTCCTACCCCCCCCTGCGACTTCCTGAGCCTTCCATCACGTTTCTATCTGAGGGGGCATGTGTCCATGTTGCCACGGTGACCCTTTAAACGGCCATCTATTTGTCTGCCCTCCCCTGCTGTAGAAATCTACCCGCCAAGTCTGCGGAGGAAGCACAGCGTCACCGTCAGGAGTACGACGAGATGGTGGCAGAAGCCAAGAGGAGAGGTGAGTGTCGGGCCGCCTGCCCCGAGCCGTTTTCCGGACGTTTCCGCCGCCCGTGGAGGGGGGGGGCTTCTCAACCTCAGCTGGAGTCCCTCGAGGCCTGGAGGTGGAGGGTTTCTGATGGCGTGTCGCGTATGTATGCCCCCCCCCCGCCCCCAACAGAGATGAAGGAGGCCCAGAGGAAGAAAAAACTGATGAAAGAGAGATTCAGACAGGAAGAGAGTATCGCCAATGCCATGGTGACCTGGAACAGCGAGATCCTCCCCAACTGGGAGAGCATGTGAGTTCGCCGCCGCGCGTCAGGCCGGGGGGAGGGGGGCTGGGCGGGGGGGCGGAATCTGCTTAGCAAACAACTTTTTCTTCCCCTCTGCCCCGGGAAGAAGGAACAGCTCACACGATCCGCAATCAAGTGAGTGTGAAACTAAGGAACCGTCATTGAAACAACCCGCAGCTTTCTCTACAGGGCCACAGCTCAGAATTCTTATTCCCCTGATTAAAAGTCACTTTGGACCTGTTTTTTTGGGGGGGGGGGGGGTTTCAATTTAATTTTATTATGCATTACATTGCCTCAAAGTGCTTTACATTATTCTCACTCAAAGCCCCCAGTGAACAAGCCAGAGGCACCAGCAGCAAGGAAAAGCTCCCAGAAGGAAGAAACTTTGGAAGGAGCCAGACTCAAGGGGGGGGCAGAAGTGAAATGGACAAGCTGGCAAAATCCTAATTTACACTGTCCATATTTTATGATTTTAGTCTCAATTTGGGGGGGCATGCAGGTGCTGGTAAGCAAGTGCTGATGCTGCTTCTGACAGCAGGATGAACAGTGGTACAGCAGGAGGGCAGGCAGGAGAGACGTTACGGGCAGGAGGGCGGGCAGGATATCTAGATTTATATTATTTTTTTTTGCGTCTCCAGGCAGCACACCCCAGGAGGGGTAGGGGAAATAAAAAGTGCATTAGCCAAAGGAGGGGGCGATAGAGGCAGTACAAACGGTTAGGTGAGTGCGGTTTGTAAGCTCCACTGCGGGGCACCCCCCAGAGCCTTTTTTGGGGGTAAGTCCCTCGCTCAAGGGCCCAACCGTGATTTGATTACTCTGCCATTTATGGGATTCAAAGCCCACACCCTTCCGGTCACAGGTACAGATCCCTAACCTCGGGCTGCACACACCTCTGCTCAACTCTGTTGAGTGAACAGATGGGAATCTTTAAAAATATGCAGTCGAACAAAACCGTCCACAATCGCTGCCAAAACAGATGCTGACGCAAGTTGTTATCCGTTGTCAGAGAACTGTCAAAGTAATTAGCAATTAACGACGGCATTTAAGAAGCAGTGTTGTCTTATTAATGTTCTGCGCGACTGAGTTAGCTCTGCGGCCGTTCGTGGTCGAGTGACAGGCCCGGGACGGCCCCGCCCAGCGTCGGCACGACAACGGGGACGTGCCACTGAGCGTGTCACCTCTGTCCCAGCAGGCGTCACACGCGGAAGGTGAGGGAGCTGTGGTGGCAAGGCCTGCCCCCCAGCGTGCGGGGCCGGGTGTGGAGCCTGGCCATCGGAAACGAGCTGAACATCACGCCAGGTATGGGGGGGGGGGGCTGAGGATCTGAGGATGAGTGGGTGGTAGCTGGAAACAGGATATCGGGGGAGGGGGGACCTCAGTGTCAACCAGAGGTGGGTAGTTCAGGTCCAGAAATAAAAATCCAGACCAAGATTTTGTTTCAGCCAGCCAGTATAGTAGAAAGTAGCATAGTCACAGGGTACTCTACTGGTTGGTGGAAACAAAATCTTGTTCTGGATTTTTATTTCTGGACCCGAACTACCCAGTTCTGGGGGGGGGGGTGTTAAAATAAGTCTGATGAACAGGAAATACAATTAATCCACTACTATAAATGGGTAGGAACAGCAAGGTGAAGTTTAGCTGGAAATGTCCCCCACCCCATGAATTGTGTGCTGGGCAAGATATCAGCATGAGAGAAACACCCCCCCCCACCAGCACAAGGTGCCAGTTAAGAGTAACCGCAGTGTCCCTCTCCCTGCAGAGCTGTACGAGATCTTCCTCTCCAGAGCCAAGGAGAAGTGGAGGAGTTTCAGTGAGACCAGCTCCGAGAGTGAGGCGGATGGTACGCTGAAGCTTGCGCTCTGTGTGTGTGTGCGCGTGTGTGCATGTGTGTGTGTGTGCGCGCGTGCGCGCGTGTGTGTGTGCGCGCGTGTGTGTGTGCGCGCGTGTGTGTGTGCGCGCGTGTGTGCGTGCGTGCGTGTGTGTGCGCGCGTGTGTGTGTGTGTGCGCGCGTGTGTGCATGCGTGTGTGTGCGCACGCATGTTATCCTTTCCCAGACGCATCTATTTCCTGACTTCCTGCGTCAAACAGCAGTTTCCTCCCAGCCCTGCTCATCCAACCCACTAGTATTCACTGCTGGCTACAGATCCCAGACTTCCCCCCCCTCCCCCCACTGCCATCTCGTTAAAATTTCGAGCGGTCGTCCTGACCACAGGAGTCACCTGCGGCGAAAGGTCCTCATTCTGCGTGTCGCTTTAATCGCGCCTGCTCGCCCGCCTGCCTTCCCGCTCTTGCCAGTAATTACTCATTCTTTCCTCTAACATCTGCGCTTAATTTGAAATGCACTGTTTTTGCCAATTAAACTTTCCAGACCCATTACAGCAGAGTAGAGAAGCTCCTTTTTTAAAAATGAGTATGACACTTTATGCATTATTAATGTTGGCTGCTTTATTCTAATGGAAAGTCGTCATTTGAAGCCGTTTATGGTGAAGGAATCATCATCGTCTGGACTTCTGAGCGTTCGGTCTGGTGTGTTGTTTTTCTCCAGCTCTGGCATGGTGTCAGTCATGTGTGGATCTTTCTGAAATCTTATTGGTTAGCATGCTCTGTGGGGGTGAGGCCATATATGGCTTGCCGCGAGAATTAGGTGTGGAGAATAGCTTTGGAAAAGATGGCACCCTGGAGAAAAATGTGGGGATTCACAGTAGGAGAATAGGGGTCTCTACATTTCAGAATGGATTCCTGTCTTTCCTAAACGTATCGTGGGTTTTTTCAAGGGCGAAATTCCCGTCCGGCACCGAGCTCCCGTCGCCCCTGGCAACCCGCTCACGTTTACGGTGTCCTTTACAGATTCGGCTGCCTCTCAGGCGGACCGGGAGTCCAGCCTGGATTTGATCAAGCTGGACATCTCGCGTACTTTCCCTTCCTTGTTCATATTTCAGAAGGTATCGGTCACACATTTCCTGTGGATGCTCTTAGTCATTTACTTACGATTACAATTTGAATAGTTATAAACTTGTACTTCAAAGTTAGTATCTCTTCTTAGTATCTCCCTTATTTTTGGTGGTGTTTTGATTCTGACTGCTGGCTCTCTGTCCTCCCCCTCTAACAGGGTGGACCATACCATGACCTGCTGCATAGTGTTTTGGGAGCTTACACCTGCTACAGGCCTGATGTGGGATATGTGAGTACTGTACACTCCCAGGAGAGACGCTGCTGGTTCCCCTCCCACTTTCCGTCATTTGGGCCGATCTAGATCACGTTTTTTCGAGCCCGTGGACAGTTAGCAATTGCGTCATGGAAGGGTGGAGGTAATGTGAGGGTGTACAGTAATGAGTGAAAGCACCCAGAGATGGTGTTCACCTCCGCCTCTTAGGTCCAGGGGATGTCGTTCATCGCGGCAGTACTGATACTGAACCTGGAAGAGGCCGACGCTTTCATCGCCTTTGCCAACCTCCTGAACAAGCCGTGTCAGATGGCCTTCTTCAGGGTGGACCACGACCTGGTTAGTCACCTATGCTACGTTGATGTTGGCCCTACAATGAGACGATTACTGTCCCCAGTTGTGGGATTTGAACCTGCAACCTTCTGGACATGGATCCAAAAATGTGCTGAGCTGCACACGCTGATAACTGCCTTTCAGGTCACTCATCTGAAAATATAAACATCAGGTTGTAGTGTGGCGATGCCAAGAATGATCAGGCAGCTGAGAGCTGTGACAGGGGCCTGTACTACGAAGCGGGGTCACTGGCTTATCGGGATAATTTGTCGGATTTAAGGTAGTCTGGGCAAATTGTAAGTGAACGAATATGAAGTCCAACCGTGGTACCTTAAATCCGACAAATTACCCCGAAAAGCCAGTATCTTCACTTCGTAGTATAGTCCACCGGATGCGTGGGTGCACTTGGATTTACAGCTGTGCTCTTTTCTTCGTCCAGATGCTGAAATACTTTGCCGCGTTCGAAGTCTTCTTCGAAGAAAACCTCCCTAGACTGTTCAGCCACTTTAACAGTTACAAGCTCACCCCTGATCTTTATCTCATCGACTGGTGAGCACACGCTTCACACCAAAGGCATCTTCATCCTCATGTTTCAAACCACTACGACCACCTCCGTACTGAGATTCGTCTGGGCTCTGAAACCACAGTTTCTTAGCTTCACTCTAACACACTGAAGCATGGTGATGAGGGATCATCCCTTTCATAACCAGCATTAGCTTCTAGAACAGAACAAATAGAATATTCTATATCTAAATCTGTATTCTGTCCTGCCTAGCATTAGTAAAATGTTCTATTCTAGTTTTGTTTTGTTCTGTTCTGTTCTGTTCTAATCTGTGCCATGCTATGCTATGTCATCCATAGCAGGCATTAGCTTCTTGGAGCCTGGATGGATATTTCGCATGTCAGTGAAGCCCATCATGTTTCCCTTCCCTCTTTCTTTCCCTTCATCCCTCTCTCTCCACTCATGGCACCCCCACCACCGCCGCTCCAATTCATCTGTGGCCTCAGGATCTTCACCCTGTACAGCAAGTCCCTCCCGCTGGACCTGGCGTGCCGTGTGTGGGACGTCTTTTGTCGGGACAGCGAGGAGTTCCTCTTCCGCACGGCCCTGGGGATCCTGCGCCTCTATGAAGAAGTGCTACTGCACATGGACTTCATCCACATCGCCCAGTTCCTCACCCGTCTGCCGGAGGACATCGCCCCCGACAGGCTCTTTGGCTGTATTGCGGCCGTGCAGATGCTCAGCGGCAACAGGAAGTGGACGCAGGTGGGACTCTCGATCTCCGCGGATTATGTGCCACATCAGTTGGATTACAGGATCAATCTTTGTGGTTTGGTGGTAAGGAACGATCCGGCGATGGACCTTGGAAGCTGTAAATCTTCATAATCAGTATATAAAGATCAAAACGGGAAGAAAACTAAGCAGTTGTGCACAGTTTTATGTGATTAAAGGATATTGCAAAAAGGTAATATAAATAAAATGACAATATAATAAAGGACAAAACTACGGAAAAATTTAAAATGGATTAAACAAATTGGAATACAATAAAAGTATGACCGAAAGAGGGATAAAAATATAATTAAATGCGCTAAGAAAATTTAAAGTTAAAAATGCAGGGCTGTTTAAAAGAAATAGATTAAAATGTATCTAAAAAGCTAGAGAAAAGATTTTTAGCTTTTTGCAACAGGGAAATGATTCGGTTTCACTAATTGCTACCGGTAACGTATTAGTGTTTTGGTGCATAATGACTAGATGCTGCCCCTCGAATATATTTCTTTGTAACTCTGGGTGTAGTAGAAAGTTACTGTATCAGGATATAGGAGCATTTAAATTTGTCATGGTCTGCAAAGGTTTTATATGTTTGTTCAATGAGAAACCTTGAACGATACCGCCAATCATCATCTTTATTAATGTAAGAGGAATTTAAAGTTTTGTGCGGCAGCAGTCGTCCTCTTTGTGTCGCGTACCGGAGATCGGCCTTATCGTGACCTGGCGGTATGCTGCGGGGATTTGCCCGTTTTGACCATGGTGCTAGTTTGTTCACATTCCCAGAATTCCCCAGAAATGCCACACGATTATCTCCCAGTAAAATCAGCGTGTGATGACGCATGCCTGAGCTCAGCTGTCAGGAAGGAAACAGATCTGTACTTCCTTGATCTTCACCATTTTTACTTCCGTGTAACACTGGGTAACAGTACATCTATGCTGTGTGGTTTTTATAATGATGATGATAGTGATAATGAATATGGCCGATTTAATTTATCCATATGCGCAGTTTTATTGAGACATTTTTTTATCCATTAATACTGGATATGTAATACACTTTACGCAATATATATTTTTGTAACGGCTACAATAATAATAATGATAATAATTTGGGATTCTATTGTGCTAGGAGCTGTTTTTCTAATGCTACTGGACAACAAAATTGTCCTTTCCTGGGGGATGAACAAACTGAATTGTTTATTGGAGAATCTGTGCTTTATGTGGGAAAACAGCACCACCTACATGACTTCTGTGTAGCTACATTTTTATTTTAATTGATTGTTCCGGTTATATATAGGTGTCTAAATTCTGATCGAATAAAAAGCTGTATTTGTATTTACGGCCTTGTTTATGTTTGTATGTTCTCCTCTTAGGTGTTTTCGGCACTAATGAAGGACGCCAAGGATGTGGACAAAAATAACAGCCCCGCGCTAAAAAGTTAATGATTGCTCTTTGTTCCTGTGCGGTGAAAACGCGGGGAGCGACGGATCCACCAGCTGATATGAAGCGCAGCTTGAAGACCGAAGCTCCTGATAGCCAGTATTGCCGTATTAAATGTTTGGCGCAAAGGTATTGAAAGCCGGGAAGTGTTAGGCCACAGCAGTTAAAGCCCTTCGTATCGGAACAATTCCACTTTCCCAAAGTATGACACATTATCATAGACTGAAGACATTTTAACTCCTGTCCGTTTGTGAATAAAGTAACTGATCTAGAAATTCCACTAACATTATTTATGTTCCATTGATACTTTGATGGACCAAACTAAAGATGCGACTAAAATATGATTTAAAAGTGCATAAATCACCGCACATCAGAAAAAACTACGTGCCCCATGTCCAAGGCTATATTAACACTAAGTATATTGCGTATATTTACTTCCACTTCACTTGAAATCAATGCAACCGAATCGTGTAATGATCTTGCAATAAACACTATTCCTTTTAAGTTAACAAAAACTGTTTTATTATGAGCTATACGAAAATCTATCCGAAATCGTCTCTGAGTTTTTTTTTTTTTTTTTTTTTAAATTTCAAAAGAAATGTGTTTTAGCTAAAATAATACTAAAAGTTGTGGAATTGTTCAACGGAAGCCGCCGGTTATGAAGTGCAATAGAGCTCGGATCGGCGCCGAGATGAGGAGTCTGTCGCCGCCCGGGTCTCATTCCCCTGCGGGTGACGCCTGATAGCTTTACGGTGGTTCTCCGCGGAATGGGGACGGGCCAACACGCCTGTCGGTCATCACCAGAGCACCGGAGCGGATTCTCATTTTAACATCTGAATTGCGGTTATAAGAAACAAGCTTACTTTTTAAAGATCCCATTTCAGCAGTTGAATGCAATCTAGAGACTTTTTTTTTCTACAGACATGTATTTCTGTTCATTTGTACAATGAATGCATCTGTTTATTTTGTAGTATTCATATTATTTTGAGTTGCGTGTCTACTCTTTATAACAATATCTAGCTGTACATCTCATCTTTGTATTTTAATTTGAAAAGTCATTTAGTCATTTAGTCGATTTTTCTACTGTTGCTACTCTTGTACAGTTTTCATACCGAATACAGGTACTGTATATTAAAATCAATTGTAAATATATGGAATATCTCCTTGGTACAAAACCACTAGTAACAACTTCATGTGTAAATAAATGTGAGAAGCAGAAACTCGAGGTGCGGTATTTATTGATGCTGTAAAAACACAAACAAAAACACAAACCTTTGCTTGTTCCACATATTCCCTCATCTAAAATCACCTTTTAAGATTTGTCAAAGAAAAAAAAATACTACATACTACAAAGTTCAGCACAACAAGAAATTTGGTGTTATGTATCAGACTAATTTGCAAACCAAGAATTGTCAGTACTTTTCACAGATAACTTCCTCCACTCCTTACGCCCCATGGAAGACATCATATACGTTCATTCCGTTTAAAGTAGTCTGTGTCAATTATAAATTCAACATGATTCTTGATTTTTAAATTATGTGTACAGAGGTGAGTGGCATCTAATTACCGGTTAACTCAATTGGTCAGCGCGTACGACGATAACATCAGATACCTGGGTTTGACCCCCGTACGGGCCACAACTGACCTGCTGGTCATATCCTACTAAAAATGTCATCAGTGCGCAGGAATGCTTTTTACTCGCAGGCAGATTGCACTGATGAAAACCCACAATTTTATATTTGCGAAATACTGTGTATATGTTTTATTTTTGTGCATCGATATTAATCATTTACAGCCTAGTGTTGCTTTTTGAATTTTATATTTACTCTCAGGGGACACTGTTTCGCTGTACATATTTTTTCACTGGTAAGCATGAGCAGAGTCCTCCATGCCACTGGGGGCAGTAACTTCAAACTACGGCTCGATACTGTCATGCTTCCATTCATGCATTTTGCACAACACCGACTGCTTCCAGTTCAGTGGGGTAACACGTGGGTCGTTATTAGTTTTTTTAGAATATACCGCAGTCATATTAAATACAGTTGTTTATGATCATAAACAGCTGCAATAATATAAAATATCCAACAACCTTCGTTGACGTCAATACATACCTAATTCAACATGGGACCGGTAAGTTCTGACAAGATGTTCTATGTGGAGTGAAAACTAAGTTGATATCGTGAGTTTTTGTAGTGGGGGATGAATTCTCTAGTTCATCGGTGAATAAAGAACGTTTTTGTTCACAGCCGAGAAGTAAAAAAAGGAAGCCGACCTTTCGGAAGTTGCTTAAAACAAGCAACGTGAAGCTTGAAAACAAACTGAAGAATCGTCATTTCAAGCAGCAGAGCAGCAGCAAAAAGTACCGTAAAGAGCAGAAGAGACTCCGCCAGGCGCTGAAGGATGAGTCGCTTAGGACTCCTGCTCCTTTGGAGCGGTACAAGAAAAGGCCAGGTGGGTGGCTTACCGTGTCATCGTACCGGCATTACAAAAGTACTGAACTAGCACTGGACGTCACAGTATCTAAAATTGCATCAGGAGAAAATCCAGCATTTATAATTAAGTTGTACTGGTAGAAGTATTCTTTAGATTACTATTTTTATTATTGTTGTTGACAAGTGTGGAAATGACAATTGTAGATTAATAGTGATTGTACGGAATTCTTTAATTCTTTAAGCACATTTCCGCTTATATAATTAATTAGAAATAGTCCTTAACATATTTCATTATGTTTTCGGTTTATGTAAAGAGGAAGAGCCTGAGGAGGAGTTTGAGGAATCTCTCCCGGTGGACATGATGGAGGAAAATGACTTGGAAGAGATGAGAGCCATGGGCCAGAAGGCTTCATTCCTGACCAGAGACATATCCTCCTGGTATGAGAGCCCCGCCTCTTGGCCGGCTGCGAAATGTCTTATTGGCTTATCATGGATTATTGTCTTGGTTCATGGTCTTCACGCCTCCAGGGTTGGACGCTGGGGTGGACGTTGCGTCTTATCTCTGTGTTCATGCAGACTTCCTACCATATTCCAAAAACATGTCATGCAAATTGGTGTCTATAACTGCCTATAGTCTGTGTCCCCTGGTCTCATGCCCTGTTCTGCCTCGGTTAGGTTTCAGGATCACACTGACGTTACCGTTTCGGTAAACGTACGGATAATGCATGTGTCTTTAGTGAAAACAGCGAGGCCTTTATGAGCAGGGCGTCCGCAGCCTGTAGCGTGGCCCTGTAAGCGGCCAAGGAGCGAGGGCTGACCGGGGTCTGTCTCCTCCCCATCAATATGCAGCGAGCCGGTGCACGCGAGGAAGCGAAAGTCGGGCAACGCCGCGGAGACGTACGAGAAGACGCCGAGGAGGATGCCGGCGGAGGAGAAGGAGGTCATTCATCTACTGCCAATCAAAGACAAGACTGGCATTATCCGGCAGACCATGGAGAAGCCAGGTGCGATGTTAACTCTGGCGCTCTCTGCAGGCAACAACACGCCACGTAATAGCGGTCTGATTAGTGTTTCTGAAGCAGCTGGCCCTGGGGATACTAATAATAAGTGGCTCTGTGGGTTAGAACTCTGTTCCGATTACTGGTTCGAATCCCGTTACTGGCAGAGTGATGCCATCCTGCTGCCCTACCACAAAAGCCCCAATTGTCTCCAGGGATGCTGTCTGGCTCCTGCTCTCGATCCTCACTTGTGCATCGCTTTTCGACAAAGCCATCTCGCAAATATGTAACGTAAATATTTGAACCTTCGTCACGTGTCGTGTGTGTATCATCACTTCATGCAGTGGTAGAGGAGGCAGAGGAGGAGGAAGAGGAAGAGGCTGAACTGCAGGAGGAGGAGAACGAATCTGGATGTGGTACTGAACCGGACTTGCTGGTTTTCTGCTCTGCTTTCCTGCCTCTGATGCTGAGTCTCCACCTGGCTTGATGTGTGATGATGTAATGTGCCCTCAGCGGAAGCCTTCGACATGTCTGCGCTGAACCCTGAGGAGCAGCTGCTGCTGCGCAGACAGAGGCTCCAGGACAGGAAGACGCGCATCGCTGGCCTGGGCTCCGCCATCCTGTCAGACCCTACCAGCAACGTGAGTCCCCGTGGTGATGCGCATTATGGGATGGAGGGGGGAGTCTTTAACCAGCATGTGGCGACCTGTGAGGCTAGGGGGGGTACCGTTTTTCTGAGGAGGCTTTGTGGACGTGCGTCTTAGATCAAGAAGCTGAAAGAGCTACGGTCCATGCTGATGGAGGCCGACCCTTGCGTGGCCGTCACCGTCAGGAAGGTGGTCATGATCTCGCTGATGGAGATCCTCAAGGACATCGTCCCGTCTTACCGCATCCGGCCTCTGACCGAGGAAGAGAAGGCGACCAAGGTACCCCGTCAAGGCCCCTCCCCCCAACTCGCTTTCCCGTTACCGAATAACCGCATCCGTGGCTTCGCTCACACCGGCGGCGTCCGTGTGCCCCCCGCAGGTGAAGAAGGAGACGCAGCAGCTGCGGGAGTTCGAGGAGGGCCTGGTGAGCCAGTATAAGTTCTACCTGGAGGACCTGGAGCAGACTGTGAAAGGTACAGGCTGGACCTCTGTGGCTCTGTGATGGCCGATGAGCCTCAATTAGTGCTTTGAGAACTCCTCCCTGTCCCAGGCAGCACTGGGCACAAGGCTGGGAAAACACAGCTACACGCTTGGGGTAATTTTGAAGACGTTGTGTTTTTGGACTGTGGGTTTGGCATCTTTGTGACATGGGAAGAACCATTTTACCTAGGTTTGCTGCGTCTAATCAATCATTTAGCAAGCCTGTCGTTTTGTATGCAGCGCTCCATGCGTGTGGAGTTTGCATGTCCTCCCCGTGTCGTCGTGGGGTTTCCTCTGGATACTCCGGTTTCCCCCCACAGTCCAAAAAACATGCTGAGGCTAATTGGAGTAACCAAATTGTCCCTAGGTGTGAATGGCGTGTGAGTGAATGGCGTGTGAGTTTGCCCTGCGATGGGTTTGCGCTCCATCCTGGGTTGTTCCCTGCCCTGTGCCTGTAGCCTCCGGGATAGACTCCGGACTCCCTGCAACCCAGAATAGGACAAGTGGGTACAGAAGATGGATGGATGGATGGATGAATGAATGAATGAAAGTCATGTACTTTACTGGAATCCTTAAGTGGTTTTCTCAGAAGCACTATAGGTGTTTCTCTTGATGGACTTGAACCAGCAGCATTAGGATTACAAAAAGGTTCTAAACCACCATCCTACCTGTTGGTGCGCTGAGGTCACTGTCGTACATAGAGATGGCCACATACTTCAGACAACATCCTGGCAAAATGAAATCGAACATGTTCTCGTTCTATGTCTCGCCAGAGCCCTAGAGGGTGCAGAATGTTTTTGATGCAGCAGACCCACATACAGAGTGCGGATAAATATGTTTTAGTGAGTGTGTGAGTCATTTTAATGAAGGAGGTGACAGATTTGTTATCTATTATCTATGGAAGTTGATGTCCGCAGTGATTACCACTCATGCGTCATATTGCTAATAGGACATTGACTCCGTTAATTCCGTTTGAAGTATGCGGCAGCCTTAAAGGTGGTCATATTCAGTGTCTGTCTAGGTACAACAGGGGGCGCCCTTGTGCATCTCTGTTCCCCAACAGACTGGAAGCAGAAGAAGAAGAAGAAGAGCGAGACGGTGAGCCTGCAGGCCTACAAGGGCCTGGCCCTGATAGCCATCCGGTGTCTCTGTGAACTGATGGTGGCCCTGCCCCACTTCAACTTCCACAACAACATCTTGGTGATGGTGGCGCCCCTCATGAACGACGCCTGCCCCGAGGTGAGCCCGGCGCGGAGTTGGCCACGGGCTCGGACCTGGGTTCTGTCTGCTTGCCAGTTAGACCATGTTAGACCAGGTGGTTCTTCATTCTGAGAGGAGGCTCGGGGGGGGGGGGGCGGGTTTAGCCTCACATTTCCAGGACTGTGGGTCTGACTGCTGCCTCTCTGGTGGTGGAGGATGCATGTTCTCCCAGGTTCTTCTCTGGGTTTCCTCCAACACACACAGTCAGGTAAATTATCTCTCCTAGGTGTTTCTTTGCCTTGTTTCTGTGCTTCCTGGGATTGACTGCAGGTCCCATGTAACTCTATACTAGAAGAAAATAATTACAGAAGATGGAAGGTATTTGATAAGTTTGCTTACAAACAAGAGTAAGTCCAGCTTCTCTGGATCTTGTGGCGCAAACAGGAGTCTAGAAAGATCTGCTGAGGAACATTAGTGGTAGTCCAATAGCCGGGACTTCACTGAGGGCCCGAAATGCTGCTTCACTGTCCTGGAGATGTGGCGGCGTGGTGTTTCACTCAGGTCCTCATGCGACACTCCCCTCCTGCAGGTGTCCACCATGTGCTGTGAGCATGTGAAGAAGCTCCTGAAGCAGGATAAAATGGGCCAGGCTTCGCTGGGAATGGTGAAGGTGATCTCAGGACTGGTCAAGAGTCGGAACTACGACGTGAACCCAGAGGTAAGGCTGGCCCTGCTGCCGTCTCGGTATAACATGCCTGAGGACTCTTAGGGCACTTTTCTGCTACACCCTGTACTGTACTTTTGTTATGGTACTTATGGTACTTTCTGTTTTTTATTGACAAAAGTTACAGTACTTAAAGTACCAAAACAGCTGGGGTATTTTTTTTTGGCACTTCAGTAATTTGGCGTGGGAGTTGCAAGAACTTTGCTAAGGTTTTTTTCAGGTGACAGAGTAAAAATGTTTTAGTAAAACTTAAACCCCCTGCCCTATAATGTCCGTATAGTATGAAGGTATGTAAAAGTCTGATCTCAATCTAGCTTACTAGCGATGTAAAAATCACATATGTATTGCATTGTTGATATTAATATCGCACATCATCCAGCCCTGTAATACACTACAGCCATTTTTCGAATTCAGTACGAAATGCCCCGTATCAGTTCTTTCTTCAGTGGAAAACCTTTGAAGTACAGCATGTTAGGTACTTTCTTGATGTACCAAAAGTACCGTACCCGGTGCAGTGGAAAAGGGCCCTTAAATTCCGGTTCTCCTTTGCAGAATTGCTCCTCGTTTAATCCATTACAGTGAACTGCTTTTAGGTGTTTGTACAGATTCACAATGCGGGTGCTGTACTGAAAGCAGGTGACTCGATGGATGTCCCATGTTACTTAAAACAGAGATGTCATCACCGTCTTCCCCTGCTACACAAACAGGTGCTGAAGTGTCTGCTCAGCCTCAGAATAAAGGAGGTAGAGTTAAAGAAAGACACAGAACATGTCACCCCCAAGAAGAAGTTCATGACCTACAAAGAGAAGAAGAAAAATTTGTCGAGGATGCAGCGGAAGGTGAGTTGGGGCGGGCTGGTCCACGCCGGGGTGGTCGACCGTGTCCCCTGGCGTTTGGCCTGTGGTGGGTGACCGGATCTCTCTGACCTTTGACCTCCTGCCTCCTGCAGTGGAAGAAGGCCGAGGAGAAGCTGGAGAAGGAGCTGCTGGAAGCAGAGGCGTCAGAAAGCAAGGACAAGAAGATCAAGCTGGTGAGCAGCCAAACGGCTCGCAGGTGGCAGAGTAGTTTAGATGGACTGTTTGGGTTTATTAGCTCAGTGACTGAATGTATCAGTATAGGAGGGAATGTGTGTCTGTGACCATTTACATCCCTCCCTTTCATCACCATGGCTTGTGTTGTCTAACACTGGCATCCTGTTCCCTCAGCACACAGAGACCTTGAACATCGTGTTCCTGATCTACTTCAGAATACTGAAGAAGGCCCAGAAGTCTGTGCTGCTGCCCGTTGTGTTGGAAGGATTAGCCAAGTAAGGGCAGACCTTCCGTTTCCCTGCCCTGTCATGCTCTGATGTACACTGTACATACCACTGCACGGATGGGCGCACTGTACATACCACTGCACGGATGGGCGCACTGTACATACCACTGCACGGATGGGCGCACTGTACATACCACTGCA
>JAODLC010000045.1:9639780-9654001 GCA_026781145.1 Hippopotamyrus pictus | reverse complement strand
ACAGAGACGGAGGACACTGGCTGCAGACCTAGACCCCCCGCACAGAGACGGAGGACACTGGCTGCAGACCTAGACCCCCCGCACAGAGACGGAGGACACTGGCTGCAGACCTAGACCCTCCGCTCAGAGACGGAGGACACTGGCTAAGTCCTTTCAGAGAGGCGAATATCCAGGTAGCTTATATAGTGGTGAAAGTAATATTTTAGTCATGTCTAGGGGTGAAAGTAGTTTTAAATTCTTGCCAGTACCACTACCTTCATCACTTGCAGCCATGACAAAAACATTTCAATATTTTAATCCCTGTAGGCAGGGCTGTAACTGGGGTTTGAAAAGTACTGAGGTCTGGGGGTGGGGGGGTGGATCTCGTCAATCACCCCATACTGATACTATTCCCTTCATAAGCTGTTTTTTTTTTTTACTCAGTTCTCAGTTATGTGAAACATTAGGTAACCAAATTTTTTATTCAGTTGACGATTTAGCTTAAAATTTAAAATTTTATTTTTAGCTCTTGAAAAATTAGAGGTCCAGACCTTGGTGACCTCATAGCTGTCTACAGCCGTGCCTGTGTGACATTGGGTATAATTTATAGATTGAAGATACGTTCACCTAAAAACCACGACACACTGTTCTCCCCTACGTGAAAGTACATAAGCTGCTTTTATAAATAAAAAGTATTGGTATTGTTATTGGTATCAGCCATACTGGCCTTATATTTTACAGTATCACGTACCACTACTGTCTGTCTGTCTGTCTATCTGTAGTGGAACCATTGGTACCTAAATCAGTGACCTCCCTCCAGTAGGTGGTGCTGTCTTTGAGACCCTGCTGAGGTACTAAGTGGGCATTTGCTAACCTCCTGTAACCTTTGTCTGCCTGCTGCTAGATTACTAATACCTTAGTGTAGCGGGGGAGGGGGGGGGTCTGTCCCACAAGCAACTCTAACGTGTGTGTGTGTGTGTGTCCGTCCTCCTCCCCCCAGACCTTTCCCAAGTGTGACCTCCTGCTAGACAATGAGTCCCAGGGCAGCGGCGTCTACTTGCCCGAGCTGGAGGAGCCTGAGTTCTGTAACCCCCACAACACAGCACTGTGGGAGCTGCAGATGCTGACGGTGAGCGGGGCGCCCTCTTGAGGACGCCACAGTATGGTGCAGTCAGCAGATGTATACGGGACACGCGGGGACACTGCAGACCTAGACCCTCCGTATACAAACGTATACATCTGCCGTGAACGAGACCATCTCCGTCCTCCCTTCCCATGTCTGAATCAGCCTTCTGTGTGTCTAACCCTGGACAGAAAGCATGTGATGTGATGTGATGTGAGGCCTTTGTGTTGCAGAGGCACTACCACCCCATGGTGAGGAAATTTGCCGCTCACCTCGTGGTAGGGGCACCCAGCGAAGGCTCCCGGGCCCTGAGCTCCGAGCTGAGCAGGAGGTGAGAGCTTTCGATGTGACGGTACTGTCCAGTGACGGGCTGCAGTGAGCCTTCTACATGTACAGTGTGTTCGGCTCTGTGACGCACATGCAAGCTCTGTTTAACTCCCCCTCTCACTCTACAAATGTGTGTTTGACTGTTTTGTGCAGGTTTTTTTTTTTTTTAACGCTTTTAAATGGATGTTTGAAATTCCGCAGGTCGGCAGTGGATCTGTTTGAGGAGTACAGCCCCAAGGACATGACCTTTAACCCCCCAGTGCCCACAAGTTCCTCTAAGAAGAAGGTATCGCCCTCTTCGCAGTTCTATGAAGGATACCCTGTGTGTCGCTCTTGTTTCCTGTTGAAATGATTTCCCATCATGCTCTGGTGTTTCAGGAGCACTTTGACGCCGTAGACATGTTTCTGGACACTCAGTTAAATAGACAGGCGGACGCCGCTCTAGCAGATACGACGGCTCCGTCGGGCTTGGATTTCGCCACGCATTTTGGGAATGCTTCACGCTAAGAGGATGTGTTTCAGAGCATCTGTACAGCATGGACTTCAAGGCTGTGTCAGCTGGTACCAACCGGACAGGGTCAACTGTATGTATATATCATGTGTTTCTGAAGGTGAACATTTTTATTCTAAATATGTTTTAAGTGCCTTTTTTTAAAGTGTAAATGATCATTTCCAAAAACAGTCCAGGTGGCTTCTGAACCCATCCTCGAGCGACAGTTATCACGTCCACACACACTTTTTCCTAGAACCTCATCAGGGTGTATGATTGGAGTCAGTAGTTCTCAGTCCTGTTCCTGGAGGACCGCCGCCAGAATGTTTTCATTCCAACCCAGACTGGTTTAAACCTGCCTTATTATTAACCTATATAAACCTGATTTAAGGTAGGATTGGAATGAAAAGGAACAGGTTTGAGAACTGAATTAATCGGATGGAGCCTCCTGGTTCTGCTGTAGTTGTAGGAACATGAGTACTTCGGTAAAATTTAAAATCTATTTAGCGAGCTCATTTATCCAAATTGACATGCGGTCGAGAAGCAGGATCAGACGTGCCTCGTTTCACACCAACGTGATGCCAGACGATTTTTCAATCTGGAACTGGATCTGTGCGTTTCCACTGCAAAACGTTGGGCCTGGGCCCGAAAAAAACTGCTCCAGCATAGCGCCACAGAAAAACCTGGTCTCAGAATTTAGCACTGTAATGTCAGCAGAAGCGGGACAGGCTGTCGCGTCCTACTCTTCCACATACCCAGAAAAATCAATCCATAACCAATATAGTTTTGTCTGATATCGATGGTGCCGGCAGTGAAATGTTTTGCCAGCTTATTAGCAGAATAACGTTACATCACTTTTATTTAATTCTGTGAAAAACTAAATGTTGCGATTTGGTATTGTCAGATTTAATAAATTATAAACATGTCGCAGGTTGAATAAAATGTTGGGGCGCTTGCGTGGCGAAGGGATCAAGAGGCGGACAGCAAGGTTCAGTTCAGACTCTTTTATTGTGCAAAAAACAGTGAGTGAGAGAATAAAGTTACACACAGATTGGGGAGAAACGGCCTTTAAGGAGACAAAAGCGGATACAGGCAATAGAGACAGAGCACGAGTCATACTCTGAAAACTTTTTTTTTCGGTTCAGCAGCTTAGAAAAACACTCCGAAACAGACCAGAATAAATCAAAAAAACTAAATACATATGAACAATTACTTTACTTCTACTTCCACCTATGTAACATTTCCATTCGGTTATTTTTTTAAACTGGTGGAAATGCAGCCAGATTCTCAAAAGGCACCAGTGAGAACCAGCCCAGCACTGGCACTGGCTCCGTGATGGTGGGAGCAAGGCACCGGTCTATGGAATATTGGGGATTAAGGCGCTTGCTGAAGGGCCCATCGGTGCAATCACTGCTGATTCTGGGATTTGAACTGCCGACCTTCCGATCACAGAATGCCAACCCACGGAGCCACATACCTCCTCTTCATTCATGAGCAGACTATCCTGGATTTGTGGTCTGTGTGTTTGCTGGATCACTGTTAGTGCTGAGTGTGGTCTACCACTGGATATCAGTACTGCACACTGGGGTCAGTGTGCAGTATTGCGCTTCTAGAAGCATGAGTCTAATATAAAGTATTTATCTCAACTCTGGATTGGAAAACTATGGCCACTTTGTGACCATAATTACACGCTCCACTCCCAAGACTGGTCATGTGATGTGCTGGGCATTCTAGGTATTTAATGCAATCATTAAGAGTAAGGGACAACAATCATTTATTTCCATAACAACATACAAGGTGTTCAAACTGTTTCAAGTCAACCGAAAGTAGTCTCATATTAGTTACATGAACTGTACACCACATAATGTTAATACTGTACATTACTCTGTCATTGAAAAGGCAGCAGCTCCCTGGGGGCATGCTATTGGAGTACTTATAAAGTATTTTAATACTGTACACAGCTAAATAAATATTGAATGTACATTATTATGTACCTGAAATGCGTGGCGTGTCCTTTATAGAAAGGCAGCAAAACCAAACCGTTAATAATGACGGCTTGCAAAATAAGCAAAGGAAGTAGAGAACTGGGGAAAAAAACATTAAATGGTGATGTGGAACATTTACCAAAAGTATCACCATGGTCCAAGATCATCTTTGACAAAAACAGATCTAGTAAATGTATAATGTATATAAATGTATTTCTACAAATGTTAGTGGATAACCAACACAATTTAAGAGGCTTCCTCTTCGAAATAAATACACTCATTTTAAAATAGTTCTTAAGATACACCTTCACAAAGCGTCATGTATACATTTTATATAAAAGTACACCCCCCCCCCGGGCTAAATTGTAAAATAAATTAAAATGTACAACATGGGGGGGGGGGGGGGGGGGTATTCTATGAGTTTCAGCTTAAAGCTAATTAAAAACAGCTAAACATCTGAGGTCAAGATGTTTTTGGATTATTAAAACACGAACAATTTACAAAATAAAGCTGGAAGAAAATGTACTCCGCCAGAAATCTGTACCGCAGAGACAAAGACAGCAAATGTTCACAAACGGTACTAAACGTCACAATGGAAAAAAAAGGAAAAGGCCATGTTGACCTTGATACTTGTACGTAACTGACACAAACGTCATCTTGGTTAATTAATGTTACAGTGGTTCCAAATGTCCCCAAATCCAAGAAAAGCACCATCAGATACATCAAAACAGACATGTGCCAAGATTGACATCAGAACAACTTGTGCCTACTGAAGGTTATCACTTTAAAAAATAAAATAAAATAAACAAAAAGGGAAAATGAAAGTGCAGAATGGCGGCATCTGCTGGACTAGAAGAGTCAGTCGTACACATTTTGCCTATTTCTGGACTATGATCCACAATAACATACAGGAATATTACACCGAGAAGTACAACTGTAGACAGTGAATGTCACAAAATCTCAAAGGTTCCGTGAAATCAGGCATACAAAGAAGAATGATAGGAAACATCGATTCTCCACATTGCACAGCTAAAAAAACAACAAAATGACATGAAATGCCGAACCATCCCGTCAACGGTGGGAGGTTCACTTTAAAATTAATTCACCCGGCTTCCCTTTTAAAAAAGCCCAGTCCACTAAAACAACCCAAATGTGCTCTGGGAAATTAATAGAGAATGTTACATTTACATGATTTCATGCAAAAAGAATTTCAGACAACAAATGCTTTTTAAAACCAAATATACTACCGTGACCCTAAGAGTTTTGAAAAAAAATCTTTTAAAAATTAGTAGCAATAGCTAAGAATTAAATAGCCGCATTTAAAGTTAAATGTCTACAGTACCATGAGGTCACAGAAGAGAAACCTCTGTAATACATTGTTTACAACCATTTCAGCTGTATTCTTGTACCACAAGGGAAAACAATATACCATAAACGTGTAATTAGCAAATTAATAAATGTTCCTTTGGTATAGGAATAGCCAATTTTAAGGAATCCAAATGAACAAGTGCAAAGTAGCTTCAATACAAGAAAGGAAAGCCGAAACACGGATCTGCTACAGTACTGTGGTCGCAGGCACAGAACGGGATTCAAACCAGCAACCTTCTGGTCATCCCCAGTCGGATGAGGAGGCGGGAGTTGTGGCTACCCCTGGTTACACTCTCTGCAGCCACCGGTGCTGCCTAACGTAGGTGCTACTCTGGGTTTGAAGGGCTCCCAGGTACACAACCTCCTTCCCCACGTGATCCGGCCCTGACGACCGGGTTTATCCGCCCCAACAACATGGCTGTCTGCGGACAGGGGTGTTAGCTGAACCCCAATAAAGACGCCCCAGGGCAGAAATCGGATGCAGACTGGTCTTGTCCGACACCTTTGACGGGTCTCGCGCTGACTTTTGCATTTCCCCAGGAGCCGTGCTCATATGGGCAGTTTCCAGTTCCACAGCAGTGGGAAGGGCCAGGTGGAGGGGGCGTGGCTTGCTGGGGACAGCATGCATTGGCTGGGTTGGCTTCCCAGAAGTCTCTCTACCCCTGACCTGCTCCCCGCCACACAGGCCTTCAGCCCTTCAGAGAGTCTTCCTGCAGACAGGAAGCAAATGAGTTTATTCACACACAACACACTTCACACACCTGTTGCCTATGTACACCCTCATGATCATGCACTTCAGTCTCCCTTGAAATACAGTATTAGTTTTATCTACCTTTTTTATTCTACGAGCGGATGCACATCCTTTAAGGTAAATACGGTGAATAAATAGTGACTAAACCGAATGTGCCAAACAAGACATTAGTGTCACCCTGAGGGCTGTACAGAGCAATTCTCTGTCCTCTACACACAGAAACAAGTCACACACTCGGGCAGGACACGGGAATCACTAGTGATTTATGAAAGAGGGGTGGGGTCAGCCTTTACTAGAGGGTCTGATTTTAATGAAAATGAATAAGAACCAAATCAGGGACCAAATCAGACTTGAACCATCCCTACCATCCATATCCAAATCTACAGCCTGAGGGACACCCCAGTGTCAGAGTTAATGAATCATGTCACGTGGAAATTAGAACAGTTAGCAAAACCAGGCACAGCATTAATGACGGTCAATAGCCCAGCGGTATTAGAAAGGCTGTTTTCTGGGTTCTATTAATCAGACTACAGCAGCAAGCCAGTGGCGTTTGAACCACTCTGGAAAATGAGCAATATGAACTTTGGAAAGGCACGCGCTTGCTGAATATTACGGGCAGGGTCATCAGTGTACTCTGAGCGAGCAGCTGGCCAGGCAAAGCCAACTCAACCCGCAATGATGGCCGCTGTTGAACCTCAACAGACAATAGGTTACCACAGGGTCGGGAGTTAGGGAGCGTTAGAGAGCGCAGACCGTACCTCACACGGCCTCCATGCACATGCCAGGGCCGACTACTCAGACGTGTCGCCCGGGTGAACTCCACATGCCACCTTCTCGTCCTTACTGTGGGCACCCTCAGGGGCGGCGCTCACGCCCACTGCCACGGTACGGCTGCGACCGGTCAGCTTCTTCAGCTCGCTGGTCAGGGATATGCCCTTCTTCCTGTCCTCGCGGCATGCCTGCGAAAAGGGACCGAACGATTAGGAGGACCGGAAGGTTGTGGGTTTGGACCCCACAGTGGTGAGACAGTGGACATGTGATCAGACACCCATATGGTCAAGCAGATTTCCATGATGCCCAATTTGTTGCTATATTTTTCTTTCATGTCATTTTTTCTTACTAGATTGTTTAAATTGATATATTTGCTATAATAATAATAATAATAATAATTTATTATTATGGGGGCGGCATGGTGGTGCAGTGGTTAGCACTGTTGCCTCCCACCTCTGGGACCTGGGTTCAAGTCTCCGCCTGGGTCGCATGTGTGTGGAGTTTGGATGTTCTCCCCGTGTCGTCGTGGGGTTTCCTCCGGGTACCCCGGTTTCCCCCCACAGTCCAAAGACATGCTGAGGCTAATTGGAGTTCCTAAATTGCCCATAGGTGTGCCTGTGTGAGTGAATGGTGTGTGAGTGTGCCCTGCGATGGGCTGGCCCCCCATCCAGGGTTGTTCCCTGCCTCATGCTCGTTGCTTCCGGGATAGGCTCTGGCCCCCCGCGACCCAGTAGGATAAGCAGGTTGGAAAATGGATGGATGGATTTATTATTATTATTATTAAGTACAAACACAATGGATCCTCTACTATATACCAAATCACTCATTTTTCCCCAGTCTGATCTTTGGAAATTCATTGGTTTGAATTTATGATTTTATACCATGTTTTCTATATACCAAATCATACTTTATGTATAGTACTGTGCAAAGGCCTCAGGCAGCCAAAGAAAATGATATTTAAATGTTTATGTTTGTGGAAAACTATGAGTTTCTGTCTGTCGAAGTGTGTTGGCTGTTAGCTTAGCCATTTCAAACCCGCTGCTAAAATCATCCCAGTCTTCAGCAACCATCCGCTACACCCAGGAATTTTTCTGACTTGACCACTAGCCCCGTACAGCTGACCAATGTATTACTGACCTTTTTTTTTAACTAATGAAGTTAATTAAGAGAGCTGGTGTGGAAATTTAATAAAGACATGGAATAGCTGAGGTGTCCCTGAGGAGGGGTTTGGGACCTGAAGTGGCGTCCATATCAGTAACTTTTTGGAGAACAGAAGAAACTTTTAGTAGTTTTTATTGAGTCACACTTAATTTGCATACGTTTTAACGCTGAATTGTGTTTTTTTTTTTTTTTCTGAGCAAATGTGCACTTACTACCCAGATAAATAGTTTAAATAATTTCTTTTGGTTGCTAAGACTTTGGCACAGTGCTGTAGGTACGAGTGAAGTTTTCATAAAACTGACCCCCCCTGTGGATCCTTCCTGTGGAGCTGGAATGTGCTTCAGGGACCGGGGGGGGGGGCGCCAAACCCCACCTCACCTGCACCTGCTCCTTCAGCTTCAGCACGAACCTCCCGGCCCCCTTCCACCTGCTCTGCGCCTGGTAGACGCACTCCTGGTCGGGCAGGACCCGCTGGATGGGCTTGCCGGCCGACGCCTTCTTGCTAGCGGGGTCCTTGGACACCTCCTCCATCAGCACGTAGTCGCAGGGTTTGGGGTTGTTCAGAATGCTACAGGAGTACTTGGCTTTACTCAGTGCCTGCGGAGGACATGGGAGACATCACTGTGTATAACCCAAGGGCCTCCCATAGAGGGCGCTGTGTATAACTGAAGGGTCTCCCATAAAGGGCGCTGTGTATAACTGAAGGGTCTCCCATAGAGGGCGTTGTGTATAACCCAAGGGCCTCCAATAGAGGGTGCTGTGTATAACTGAAGGGTCTCCCATAGAGGGCGTTGTGTATAACTGAAGGGCCTCCCATAGAGGGCGTTGTGTATAACCAAAGGGCCTCCCATAGAGGGCGCTGTATATAACCAAAGAGTGTCCCATAGAAGTCACTGTATAACAGAACAGAAGAGTCCCACATTAAATACAGGCCAGGCCCTTACACAGAAATGGATAGACAGCAGAGGGCAGCAAAGATGTTCTGGTCACCTGCTGAATGATATCCTGGGCGGTGCTGTGGCGCGGGGCCTTGATGACAGTGTGGGGCTGTTCGGGTGACACGTCATGCACCTGAACCAGGAAGGTGTCCTCCTCTGGTGGGACACTCGTCTCCTCCAGGCGTTCCGGCGCAGAGTTCCTGTTGTTCAGGTGCTGCGGAGGTAAAAGCTGCCATTAACGGCCGTACTGGACTCCCGGCAAACACCAAGCCACGCCGGAATGTCACGAGACAAGACTCACTGAGTGGCTAATTTACCCAACAATGGCTATTACACAGCCGGGCCACTAGGTGGTACTCTTTACATGTCAAATGAAGCTGTAAAAAGTAAGCAGGGCCTTTAAGTATACTTTCAACTCAATAAGTAGCCAATAAGGATCAAAACAAACTTATAAAAACCTCAAACTATACATATGTGGTTTCTTGGTGCTTGAAATTCAAAAGCCACTTGTTGAAGATAAACCAACACTGTTAGACAGAGGGCTGAGAATGTACCTCCTCTTTGGTTTTCAGGCAGATACGACCCACGCAGCCCTCCTCTGAGACCCAGCTGCTTAGAACTCTGAGGATCTCCTCTTCGGGCGCTAGGGGGCGCTGTTGAGGCTGCTTCTTGGCATCGCTGCGTTCCTTTGACAGAGGTATCTTTTCCTCACACAGGAAATAGTCCGCAGCCTCTGACGGTGATAATATCTGATGGGGTGGGGGGGGGGGCAGGGCAGCACCTATTAGCGAACCGTCCCTCATAATCATCCCTGGCCATGTGGTGTCAATCTAATTTCACCTCATAAGTATATTACTGCTTAAAAGCCGACCAGACACTCAAACAACTCCATTAATGAGCATTTATAAGAAGCAGATCCGTTTTCATAAGATAAACCACCTGCAGAAGGTCCACAACAAGCAATACAGATCATCAGGTAGGCATAACCACTTGATTGGGTACATCTAGCCAGTACTGGGCAGAATCACTTAAAGTGGTCAAGATGCCAGCATATCGCAGATCATGAGAGATCAAGTGCAAAAAAGACAACAGCTACTAAAGCATGGTCAAATATCGTCTGTATTACAGAAACACGTCTGTGCCAATCCCTGCTGTTGATAGTACTGCTTAGTGCTGTTACTATCTGCCCAAACCAGTGTCAAATATTTTGTTGTTTGCAGAAAAACAAAAGAGCAGACAAGATATGGATTCAGAGAAGCCTTTGAGCTTCACCACTTATACTGAGCTGTTGCTTACATATGTGTGGCCCTCCTGTCAGCTTTAACGGCTCCGCCCATTCTGCTCCCAGCTCCTTCACTAATAAGGTTTCCAGCCAAGGAAACGCCACTCCACTGGATGTTCTTCGTCCATCACACCATTCTCTGTAAACTCTGTTCTAGGGGATGGAAATCCCAGGAGGACGGCCGCTTCTGAGACTCTAACGCCAGCATCCATCACAGCACCGGCAGTCGCCCCATACTCAAAATCGTAACCGTGCGGATGCTCGGACGCACAGGGGTAAGACCTGCAGAGCCTGCCTGCGTGTTGCATTACAGCCACATAATTCTTCTTGTAGCAACAAGCTGATTGAGTTGAGAAGCAGGTGTATCTACTACACTCCCCAGTGAGTGTAGATATAAAATTTACAAAGTTGTTTACCTGTGTGAATGTGTGTGTGGTCCAGGTATACCTTACCTCGTGGGGACCAAATGTCCCCACAACATGATGAATACCCGTTTTTTTTTTTTTTTACCAGTTTCCTGGTCCCCATATGAGAAAACTCTATTTTATAAAAATCCGTGACTGCAGTGAATAAACTAAAAATGCAAAAAGTCTTGTATTTTGTTTGGTTACTCATGGTTATGGTTAGGGCTTAAGGGGTTAAGGTTGTCATAGTTAGCATTAGCATTTTTCCCATAGAAATGAATGAGCGGTCGCCTCGTGTGTCCGACTCTGCGTGCGTGAATGTGTTTGTCTTTGAGTTCGTATGTAGGTGTTTGTGTGTGAATGTGCGTGATGATGTGACCGAGGTGAGACTCACAGTGTCGAGCATCTGTCTGACGCTGGTCCTCTCGTTGACGTTGAACACGGCAAAGGGCTCGGGCCCCGGGGCCCCGTGCACCGTCACCTTGTGCTGGATGGCGGTACGCCGCTCTTCCGTGCTGAACAGCTGCGGGCGAAACGGGAAACGCTCAGGGTGGGGCCGTCGCGGCGACGCGTCTCGACACGAAAATCTCCCGCGTGGCTCTGAGGGTTGGCGGCTGAATTTCAGCTAAAATAAACTGGAAGCCAAAGTTAAACTAAACACCGGAAAGCAAATGTTCCACAAGGTGCTTGACGGATGGTGGGAGAGCATTTCTCCAGCTGGCTCTGAGGAGTCGGTGACGGTGCCGTTAGCGTGCGGGGTGTCACTCCCACTGCGAACCTCGCACGGCTCGCCGTGTCTCTGTCTCCCGCACTGGCTCTTACCACAGACGCAGGCTGTCCCCCGGGGGGGGCCTCCTCCACCCTCCGGCTGAATATGAACAAACTGGACACCTCCAGGGGCCCGCTGTGCTGGTTCCTCAGCTGCACGTGTCTGTACCCTGAAAGGACGGCAGTGCCATGTTACATAATTCATTCACTCTGACCCTGGGGCGTCCCTCAGGCTGTAGATTTGGACATGGATGGTAGGGATGGTTCAGGTCTGATTTGGTCCCTGATTTGGTCCCTGATTTGGTTCTTATTCATTTTCATTAAAATCAGACCGCCCCCTAGTAAAGGCTGACCCCACCCCTCTTTCATAAATCACTAGTGATTCCCGTGTATTCATATTTGGTCCCCACAATGTAATGTACACCTGACTCACGCACACACGTTTCAGTGAAAACAGGATTTCATTAAACACCTTAATCAACAATCAATCAAAATACAGATAATTGAAAGGGCTTCACCACTGGTCTTGGATTCACCATTTTATTTTGTAAGCTCCGGGAATGTTGGAAAGACAACACGTCTCCCTGTTTAACCATAACAAGCTGTTAAAGAAATTTTATGGAAGCAGGACCCATTATTTATGGTTGGTCAGTTCTGGATTTGCAGACACAGTGAACCCACCCACATACACACACACACACACACACACAGACACACACACACAGACACACACACACATACAGACCTGTACTCATATCTTTGTGGGGACTGTCCATTCATTTCTATGGGCAAACCATAGTCCCGACAATGACAACCTTAACCCCCACCCAGCCCTAACCATAAAGATAATGTAACCAAACAAAATATAAGACTTCTGGTATTTTTAGTTTTTTATAGCAGATTTTTATAAAACTGAATTTCCCCTTGTGGGGAGTGAAAAAATGCCCCCTCCCCCCACACACACAGCAAAAGAGACCAGCTAAACTGAAATGAATCCTGCGCAGCCACGACCATTCTAAACAGCTGACTCCCACCTGCTCTGAGGGCACGGAGGGGGAGGATCCTCTGGCCGGTGACCTGGGAGGTGTTGTTCTCCACCACAGCGATGCGCAGGAAGGCCATGTCCTCAAAGTACACCTGGAAGAGGAACTGCTCGCTCCACATGGGGTTGTGGGTGTTACGGTGGATGGGTTTGGTACGGAAGTGGCTGCTGTCCGCCGTCATCCCCAGCACATCTACCTCCACGCAGGGGCTGCCCGCCATGTTGCCTGGACACACATTCTGACCCGAAATGACCTGCCAGGTAAAGACAGGAAGCGCTGGACGGAGGGAAGCCAAAAGCCTGCATGGCATCAAAGCGATCTGTGTTTACCACATTGGCCACACTCCACGGGCGTGACTCACCCACAGAGCTTCTGCCACTGGGTCATTATGTTTACAACACGGCTCCATGTGAACACTAAATAAACGGCTCCCCTCTTCCGCGCAAAACCCACCCTTCCTACCCTGGCTGATGAGATCTATCCTTATTAACACCCGGCACAAATGTATACATGTCGTACAGCGTGGAGTGTAGATTCTGGAGAATAGAGTGTAGATTGTTGAGTGTAGATTTACAGTGTAGAGTTTAGAGTGTAGAATGGGGAGTGTAGGGGATGAGGGCTGGGGTGTGGAATGTAAAGTGTTGGGTGTAGAGTGTGTGGGGACTTGCTCACAGTGAGGGAGAAGAGGGTGGGACTCATGCTCTCCATGTCCCTCTCCAGGGGGCTGAAGCGCTGGTACAGGGGGCAGCTCCGGTCCCACAACACAGGGGGCTTCAGGATGTAGCCACAGCCTCCGTTGGCCTCAAACATGGCGGCGTTCAGCTGCATGGGCAAGTCTGCGGGCCAAACCGGGGGAGGCACTTCAGAGACCAAGAACATTTGCGACAATTTACCTGTTTTACATGGAACAACATTAAAAGTTGAGAAACACACTCTCGATCTGGAAAATGCTACAGAATAAATATCGCAAACAAGTCACGGTACAGTATCTCCTTTGTCCACTGCTCCTGAGGAGTGACCAATGGAAATTGAAGCTCGATGTTAAGGCAGCTTCCGGTGAAGCCTGACAATTCATAACATGTACCCAGAAGCTGTGAATCCTATCACTATAAGTAACTTTTACATTTTTGATGATCGTTAATCGCTGATCTCGGAAAGGCTGGATAGTTTATCGGAGAAATTCATATTAAGGATCTTGCAAGTCTCACATTTATATTTCTACTAGTCACAGCACTACTGCTATTATTACCAGTGTTGGACATTTCAGGTCCAGAAGCATCACTGGTTATTACTGCTAGTAACAACAGCTGGTTATTTCCCTGTAAGCCTAACCAGTAAATATCATATATCAGTACTTAGAGGTTTATCTTGATACTCAGATCCTCTCATGCAATTGTTGTTAATAGGAGTTACAGTAGAATCCTTGTCAGCCACGCCCACTCGTACCCCCTCATGTTGGCTCCGCCTCCCCCATGTTGCTAGGCAACACTCTTCACACCACACCCGCTCTCCAGCTTCTGCAGGTGCAGAGGGGCCCCATCCTTACCGTCCGTCTGGTAGTTGAGCGCCACCAGCTGGATGCCGTGTAGCCAGAAGACGAGGGGGTTGGGGTTGGCCGAGTCGATGCGGGTGGCGGCGGGGTAGGTGCGCAGGAGTTGGCAGCTGGTGTGCTCCATCAGCTTCCGCGAGTAGCGCCGGCACAAGCGCTTGGCCGCGTTCTCGTTCACCGACGAGATGTGGTAGCACTTGGGCGTGCGGATGATGGCGCTCAGTGACGGGCTGGCGCTCGGCGCCGGGGCGGCCTGCTCGTCGGCATTCGCGCGGACGCCCT
>JAODLC010000045.1:9624474-9639680 GCA_026781145.1 Hippopotamyrus pictus | reverse complement strand
ACGCCCTCCAGGGGGCCTGCTGGAGAGGGAGGGCCGGCCGCCGTCAGTAACACGGAGCGGGGGTCGGGGGGGTCACACGTGCGAGCGGGTCGGGACACGCAGAGACAAAAACGAGAACGCCGGCAGCGGAATGTCAGGGACTTTTTGGAAAACCGGCCCCTCCTGAAATCAACTTCCCAGCTGCTCCTTTTTAACTGACTAAACGAAGCGCCTGGGAGGAAATTTCACTTAGACACCGTCACCATTGTCAGGGAGAGACAATCAAGCCTGGATTTGCTAGACAGGGGGGTGGTGTGCAGCTCAGAGGGGTAGGACACTGAGCCAGTGATCAGAAGGGCACCGGTTCAAATCCCAGTGTCACAAAGTGATTTTACCGTTGGGCCCCTGAGCGAGGCCCTTAATCCTCAATTGCTTCATGGACCATCTGACCTAACTTTCTCCAAAACCCACAATGTATGATGCTTTGTATAAAAGCGTAAATATGTAAATATAAAAGTGTAAATATAATTGTTATAAACAGACAGTAGGTGGCATACTTGCTGTGGAACCGCGAGCGGAGGATCACAGGGAGCGACGCCCAAAGTGCATTGTTTGGTATTTAACCGCAGAAACGGGTAACCCATCAAACGAAGTCTCCGTTCACAAAAGCTTGACTGTAACCCAGAGAGGAGGCCAGGGCCACTGGGGGCTTTTTCCCATGCGCTCTCTGTGGGTGTTCTGTGGCCCCCACACGCATGCACGGCTCGGCGGGGCCCCGGGCGGGGAACTGTACCTTTCCCCTGGGCGCGGGGCGGGGTCATGGGGTCCCCCGGGTTGATCTTGCCCGGGTTGTTGCCGAAGATCGACTTCCTGCTCTTTCTGTCTTTTCCCCTGCCAGAGCCCAACGGGGTGAGGGTGGAAAGGCCTGTTTCCCACACACAGGCAGGGACACACACACACGCACCCACACACAGAAGAGGGATGTGAGCACGGGGGCCTGGCCTGCAGCCGTATTTTCCACTCCGGCCCATATTCCTTGGGAATTCAGTTGGGCATCTGACATTTGAACCCCCCTGGAAATTCCACTGTTGGATTTTTGTTTCTTTTTACAGTTCAAAGTCACGCGTTGGCTACCACACACGAGCACGCCATTGCTGTACGCGATCTGGCACACGAGCGTACAAAAGCCTGAAATGTTAAAAAAGAAACAAACGGCAAGGCGGGGCTATTGAAGCGACCAGGATGCTGACCTGGGAACTTGATGGCCTGGCAGTAGATGACCAGGTCGGAGAGCTCCTGTGCAATCTGCCGGCTCTCCTTCTTGTTCTGAGGCAGGTTGAACTCCTCTTCGAGCTCCAGGTCGAACACCTGCGTGAGAAATATGACGATGCTGAGGGCAATTCACTGTCAACAGCTCACTGTCTGGAGATGGACCTCGAATCAGGAGGCCGGCTCATGGGAACTATCTGTCTCACCTTCCCTTTGCTTGCAGCTGGGCTGTCCGATTTCCGGGCTGTCCTCTTGGGCATCTCGTCGTTGGATTCATACTGAAACTTCTCCACGGGTGACCTTCCCTCTGGTCGGTCATCCAGGATGTTGTCTGTGGTTAACACAGACATGCAATCAGGGTTTCTGTAAGACCGCCAACTCTACTCTTAAATCTCTGATCTCATCCCTCCACCAGTTCCAGCCCATGTCAGTATCACCATGAAATGAGGAGCACTCTCACTGGCTGCGTTACAGCTTGTTTCATCAGCAGGTTTGGTCATCGAAACATCTGGAGTTTTAGGGGTAATTTCAGGTAATTTCGCATAAGCAAAACTAAAACATCTGGGCACATATGGTCACGACTTTCCTGCACACCAGCACACAACACCAACTGAGGAAACGTAAAGTAAGCGTGCATAGGGCATACAAAGAACGTGCAAAGAGCGTGCAAAGCAGTCCCACCACTAAAAAACACTCCCCGATCGGCAGGGATATTTTGTGCTGTGTTGTGGTGTCTGCGTGGTTCACGTTTTTGATGTCCGACGGGACTACAACTAAACAGGCCACACCGGGTCCCTGGGGAATGGGGGGGGGGGGGCATTTACTCCCAGTCTTTGAAAGGGAACCCGGGGGCCTGAGAAAGCAGATGGGGCCGCTATCATGAGGGGCGACGTCATAGTGCTGAGGGGCGTGTGTGTATTTACAGTGTATATTTATAGAAGGGCTCTCTGAGGCAGACATTAACACGGAACACCGCAGTGATTTCGGGGATCTTGCCGCCTGCAGAACGCACTGTAAACACACTCTCTGTTTGCTTACAGTGCCCGGACTCCCCTAATCACACGGCGTCTCTAAAAACAAACGAGCGCAGGTCTTTCTTATACCTGCATGAGAGGGAATGGGGCCACGGCCATGCAGCACACACACACTGGAGCGATGGGGACAGGCCGGTCACACGGTATTTGCGTTCAAACCACATGCCAAGAGACCGCGGCCGGTGCTCGGCGTGGAAGGGAGGTGGGGGGGGGGGGGACTTTACCTTCTAGGCTGTAAGAAGTGGTGGAAGCAGTTAGGACGTCGGCTAGAGAGTGGCAGTTAGGCAGCAAGAGGGGGAAAGAGGACATACAGAGACGAGTCTTCAGATTTCAGGGAGGAGATGACTAATGAGTACTCAGAGGACGAGGGCAAACGGTGAGGCTGAAAGGGCTGGGACACTGCTGTGCGACACCAGAATGAGAATCTGTAGGACTGTGTGCTGTTGCAGTGTGGATAGCGTGTAGCTGCATGGTAGCTGCATGGTTGCTGCATGGGTCTGCAGGCTGGGTTCCTGCCCTGTGTCGGTGTGTATGCTACAGGTGTGTTGCCATAGAAACTACTCCGTATACAGAAACGCTGCTATTCCTACCGTCGGACAGAGACTCGTAGTCATAGTCGTACTCGTCTTCCTCCTCCTCCTCTTCCTCGTTGGTGGCGGGGGGGCTGGGGGCTGGCGTACCGTTACTGGCCTGGGCCTGCATGTGAGCCAGCTGGTGGGCCTGAGAGGGGGTGTGTGTGGGGGGGTGGTAACAGTCAGGGGAGACCAGCCTACATTCCTCCATCTATTATTATTCCCATTTTATGAAAATGTCCTGCTTATAATACTAAATTGCAGGTATTAACAGAGGTGGATTTTCTGTATTTTGCCCACGGCTACAACGGCAGGTCACTCCCGAAAGCAGCGAGTCCAAAACCGGAACGGCCACGCCCCCGGGGCCACCGTCCCCAGTGGGGGGGGGGGGGGCTCACCTTCTGCTTGAGGATGTCCACGGGGGCCTGGTGGGCTTTCAGCTTCTTGTTCTTCAGCAGGATCTTGCCCCTTAGCTGCACGGGCGAAGGGAGCAGGGGGTCATCGGAGAAGTCGCTGTCGAAGAGGAACTTCGTCACCAGCTTGTCCCCAAACACGTTCTGTGGGGAATAATGAAAACAAAAATCCAGGAGATGACACGTAGGAAAACCATCCCGGAAGTCTGCGCGAGTACATAAGGAGACACAACATCTCCAGAGATTAAAATTCCAGGAGAGGACAAGGAGTTCACCATGTTCCTCAAGAAAACCCCTGGAAGACACCAAGGACTTTGACTAGACGGAGGTACCTTGAAGATCTCTGCCATTTTGCGTTGCTGGGGTAAGGAGCAGTGGTTCTCAATGGAGATGATGACAGGCATGTCTGATTTAATGAAAGCTGTACGATTCACTGCCTCCACCACATCCTGGAAGCATAAAGAAGGAACCGAAGTTGCAGTGAAATCTAAAAATAAATACTAAATACAAAAAAATACTAAAAATAAAAGGCAGCACTCCTTAATCTTGTATTATAGTCTTGTTTCACTTATGACATGAGAGAGAAGAGGGTCATGGGTCTTGAGCCCCAACCTTGAAGGGGATCTTGGTAGTGAGCGTGTGGCCGTGGTATATAACAGGCTTCCCATCATCGCCATCCCAGCAGTCCAGCTCCACGCTCCGGCAGCCCTGCAGCAGCACCTGGGGGGGGGGTTTGCAGGAAGGGCAAGAAGGTTCATCAATATCTTTCGACGAGTAACTGCAGAGATCCTCATCAGTGCTTTCCTGATGCTGATGCAAGTGGACCTCCAAAATCCCTAGAAATGCGAGTCAGGCAAAGTGATCTTTCGAAAGCTACTGTGTGTTTGAGAAGCGAAAGGAATCCAGGGACCGAAAGGTCTTCCCCAAAGCTGCCAGACCACAGAACATGTCATGTTCAGTCGGGACTGAAGAGTCTATCTCACCTGACTATAGAGCTCCACAGAAGATTCTCCTTTGAGCTGGTGGCCGGTGAGGTACGTGTTGTGTGACGATTCGATGTAATAGTAAGACAGAGGGTACTGAAGGTCCTCCAGGTTCAGCTGGGACTCCTCAATCGTAGAGGCAAAGTTGTCCTTGTCCATCAGAAACCTAAAGCCCAGAATCAATACATAGTGACTAAATTTAAAGTGCAGTGATTGCACACAATTAAGGAAAGATTCCCTTCGTCCGAAAGTTAAACCGAAACATTCACGATAAAAGGCATGAGCCAGTATAAACTTACCTGGCGAAACCCTCAAAAGACATCCAGCCCATCTGGCGCATGCTCACAGAGGGCTCAAACTTCTAAAAATTAAAAGAAAAAGACATTAAAATGCGACACGGCGTTCATCTGACCAAGGTTTTCAAGCAACATTTGGTGATTGAGAAACAGACAGAATCTGAATGCATTTTTGTTTGCAAATTTGTTCTCCAGTTCACACCGTAAATGAAGATCAGAGCATGGATGTGTATTTCTGACAACTCGGGCGACAAAGTTGTCTCTTTTTTTTCTTGGCCTCCTGAGGGCGCCGTGTGCTCTTCCCCACCTGGATGATGCTCAGGATCTCGTCGTAGGTCAGGTGCTCCCTCTGGCAGTTGACCAGGAAGTCATTGAGCTGCAGGATGGTCAGTCCCAGCACACCCAATGAGGCGCTTTCCACCCCGGTGCCATTGTTGACGATGCTGGCTGCCGCAATGGCATCAGAGATCTGCTTCTGGTTGTCTGACATCTGCTGCCGGGTGTGGATGAAGAGGCCCAGATCGGAGCCGTTGCGCGTCAGGAGGTCTGCTTTCAAAAAAGCGAGCAAAAGATCACACGGTCTGTGAAGGAAAACACGTCAAAAGAGCAGTGGTCTAACAAGAACACGGTAGGAGGTACGTCAACAAAAACACAATCCACCAATGAAGATCTTAAAGGGGAAGCACACTAAAACATCACTTTCTACAACCCCCAACCTCAAGAACCCCAACATTGTCTCCAAGAAATAATGTCATGTGAAGAACTTTCTGGTATTGCACAAATGAGTACAGTACGTATCTATCATCCTCAATGAGGTCCATCTAAATATTATTGACAAGGGTTGAAAAAAAACAATGATGACGTACCAAGGTCAGGTTGCATGCCAGTGATTTTATCGTCTATCCTCAGGTTGGTGTAAAGTGGGGTCTGGCCCGGTGTGGAGCGACTGCAGGGCACGGCGTAGGTGTCGAACAGATCCTTCAGATCCTTCCTGCTTCTAATGCTGCAGAAAGAGCGATGATGAGTCTCCCCCTACACACAGGCGACCTCAATCCGGAACCTTCTGGCACATGCATGGACGTTATTACCTGAAGGACTTGAAGAGCTCCACAAACTCGGTGAAGGTCATCACGCTGTCGGAGAGTGTGAGGCTCTGAAAGCCCTTCAGGGGTGCCCGTCCCCGGCCGTGCCAGCTCTGGCTGGTCCTGCTTCTGCAACGACGTGGCATGGAACATCGTTCAAAGGTCGCCGGTCAGGTCAGCGAGAGAGAAAAACGAGGGAGTTTCCAAGTGAGCTTTGGAATCGATCAAATGTGACGTCCAGTGGCACATTTAAAGATTCATTATGTTTTTGGTTTCTAGGTCACTAACGCTGAACCCGGTTCAAGATGGGCAAGGGAGGATTTTTAAGACGTTAGGTAAAATTTAGCCATCTGGGACGTGCAGCTACCTGCCATCTTGAACCACCCACAATCCACGCCTATGATCGAGCATAGGCAGGAATCTCCGGATCGGCGACTTACCCCACTTGGCCCTTGGCGTTGGAGGACAGGACGGGGGAGGTGTGAGGCCGGGCAGGGAGAGTGGAGGAGCCACTGAGGGGAGGCGCTTTACCAGGCGCCAGGGAGAAGGGGCCCGGGAAGCCAAAGGCAGAGCCATCCTCTGCGGGGGAAAGCCAATGGTGTAAGGCCGGCGGCCATGGTGCCTCAGTGACACAGAGGAGTGCAGGAACGGCAGGAAGACCCACCTGGGTCGTCCTGATCCACACAGTCCGACGGGTCAGACCCGGTCCGGCCCAATGTCTCCTTGACCCTCGACTTGCGTGAGATGGTCTCGTCGTCCGTGGCGTCCCCGCTGTCGCCCTGGGAGGCGCCGGTGCGAGAAAGTGCAGGCGTCAAATGAGGCCGCGCGCGCGTGAGGCGCGAGAGAAAGGCGTGGCTCGACTTGAGGAGCTGCAGATCCTCACCCTGATGAGGACCTTCTTCTTCTTCTTGGTGCCGCCAGTAGCCATGGGGCTGCCCTTGCCGGGAATGGTGCCGGTACTCAGGTCCACGGGCCAGCGCCGGCCTCCGAACAGCTCTATAGCCTGGGCCAAAGTGGGGCCGTCGTACCTGCCGTCCTCCTGGGGGACCAATCACGACGGGCCCATTACACCTGATTTATATACACACTAAAGCAGGGCTCATGAGGGGGGAGGGGGGTCAGACATTTTATATCAATGATACAGCTGTCATAACAGGCCACTTTACAGCAAGCTATCTAGCTTTCTGTCTATATATCTTATAATCCATCGATCCATCCACCCATCCATCCATCATCTCTCAGGGCGATAAGAGCCCCATGATTAGCTAGCCCAGGATGCTATCCATAAATTTTGAAATAGTCCCAACAGGACAAACGCCCCCTGCTGTTCATAGTGAATAATGCCACTGACAGTGTACCTGGTACAGGTTGATGTACTGCCTCCGCAGCCACTGCAGCCTCTGGTCAGGAAATCTCCTGATCTTGCGTGCGGCGCTGGCCAGCTCGCGCAGCCCCTCGTACAGCATGCGCACTGTGTAACCAGGGGCGACGAAGTGCAGCAGCCTGTTGTCGGTGGTGTGGAGCCCGTAGAGCAAGGTGACCGCATTCTCGGCCAGGTTCATGTTGCACAGTTTGTTCTGCATGCACACGGCGTGGATGTCCACCCCCGCGTGGCCCATGAACACCGCCTTCACCACAGAAAGGTCCAGAAGTCCATCTGCCAGCCCATTCAGCACCACATGTCCGCTGTACTGGGCTTTGCTGTGGCCGGGCTCAACACCGCCCCCTACTGTCACGTTCTTTGCTTTTCCATTGGAAGGACAGCTACCCTGTAACTTGGTCCAGGTCAGGGAGCAATTGTCTGGCTGGAGCCTCAGGAAACAGCGGGCGGTCAGGTGGGACTCCTGGTCGTAGTGGATGACTGTGGCCCCCTGCAAGAGGAACTGGTGGACGTCGGCCTGGATGGAGAGCACGTACCAGGGGATGAGCTCCGTGCCGTGGCCGAAAGCTTTGGGCGTCTCCTCGACACCTTGGAAGTCCCCCTCCTTCCCCTGCTCCGACAGATCACCCTCAGAGTCGGAGAGGTCTCCCACAACAAACCTGCTGGTCAAGAAGATCACGGATCAGGCCTACATCTGTCAGGGTGTTTCCCGTGTCTAGCAAGCCGTACTGGCACCAGTGTTCTCCCTGGCGGTCCAGAGGGACGTCTTTGGTCCGCGCGTAAACTACCCCAACAATCAGAAACTACCCCAAGACCGTAGGTAATCTACTAGGGGCTGAACTCCGTCGCTTCGAACTTCTGTGAAATTTCAAACAGGCATGAAAAGGCAGCATGCAAACGACAGGAACAGAAGCGAAGAGAGAAAAAGCAAAAAGCCAGGAAGGTCCACTTACAAGACACGGTTTGACTCAGACGTGTCCCTGACAGGCAGTGAACTAGGACAGAGAAGCGGGAGAGAGGAGAGGTCAGAGGTCAGAGGTAGGCGGCGGGGGTGGCTTTAAGGCAGCGCACTTTGGGGATGATTCGTCCACTACGCTGACTTCGCCAGAAGCGAACAAACTCAAGGCATAACTTAAAGAAGAGAGGGAGGCTTGACAGAGCACAACTGGGGGGGGGGGCTATACGGGGGCACTGACCCCAGCTGAAAGCCGACTGGCTCCCAGAATGCCCCCCTCCTCTGTCAGCCTCGCTTAACTGAGTGAAAACATCACTGTCGCACAAAAAGTAATTTAGAAGAAAGGCACAGCTGCACAGTACTGATCATGAAATGTGTTTGCCGATTCATGAAATCTAATATGCCCTTCATCCTGTTTTCCTTTTCATAAGTCAATTTTCTGTAATAAGCCAAATTAGGTAATGTTTTAGGAGTGAATTTCAAACAGAAAGGGGGAAAAAAAAATCACTTTGGAGAATGCGAGCCGTTGCTAGGATACTAAGAGGCGGGCGCCAGGAAACAGCAGAAAACGACTGCACCTGCGACATCTCGTTCCGAAGTGGAGTTAAACGAATTAAACTAATCACATTAAGAAAAAAAACAAAGCAAAAAAAAGAGCAGCAACTCAAAGTCCTGATCAAAAGGCTGCAGTGGTGTGTGTGTGTGTGTGTGTGCTCCAAATTCTTTGCTTACTCAGCACCAAAGACAATTTTTATAAAACTATTTCACAATGCGTTTTTGAGTTTTGTCAAGTGGTGGCGAAACAAAAATGTTATATGGGCTAAGAAATTGGCAAAAGAAAATACAGAATTCACGTCTGTACATTTGGACACCATTAAATAATATCATTACAGACCAGATTCAAGCTAATTGCCCCTCAGGAATTACTCCTAGACCAAATTGGATGGCTCTTATAATAATTTCTATCGTATTACGCAAAATTACAATCTAATTGTGGCCAAAGCCTATAAAACTCCATCCATTAGCTATGCATATGTAAATTATAGTGATACTTTATTAATCCCCATGGGGAAATTCTCTTTTGTTTTACGCCATCTTGCTCTCCAAAAGACACACAGACAGCCGAGAGCAGGTTTGGGAGTTGGAGCTAAGGGCCTGCCACCATGCGGCACCCAGGGAGCTGGAGATCAAGGGCCTCAGTCAAGGGCCTCAGTCAAGGGCCCGCAGACATGTGACTGTTCTTCTGAGGCCAGGCTCGAACCAGCGACCATCTGATCACAGGCACAGAGGTTTAGCCTGCAAAGTCACACACCATCCCAGTGTCCAGTCCAGTCATCGCCGTCACGTGCCAGAATCTCTAACACCCAGCTGATTTCTCCTTGGTAAACTACTGTTTCTTTCTCAGACTCATGTGTGGAATATCTACACAGCCTGATGACAATGCCTACTAATCCAGGTCGAAGCTATTACCTGCACCACACTCCTTAAACTCCTTAAACCTCTCAGATATGAGAACACCTGGCTTACATTACAGACACAAGAAGGCGTGGTTTACCAACCTGTTTAACGGTAAAACCTGTCTTCATTTGATTCTCCCTACCTTTAAACTCCACTGAACTTGCGCCAAGATGCTTTTGGTTGTTAAACAGCTTAACCTTATAATAGATCCTAACTGTACTTTTCGAGTATATAAAGGCTTTTTGAGGTTGCCTCATGAACTACAGGTTTATGTATTAGATTATATTAATGATGAAAAATGGCTGTCATCTAGCATGTAATGATAATATGGTAACTCTGTTGGTCTACATGTGTGAATATGAACGGTTTTCCTGAAGGGGGGTGAATGACCCCGGGGAGAGTTACGTCCGTTGGGCTCTTACTGGTTCCTGCCCCTCTCTCGGAGGGAGTGCCTCAGGCCGGGCAGCCGATCGCGCATGTTCTCCTCTGGTTCCTCCGACTCCAGGCTCCGGTTACAGCTGCGGATGGTCTGTAGGATGTTGCTGACGGTTGACTCCTTGTCGGGGCTGTGCAGGCCGTCCTTCCCGACCCGACGCAGGAAGCGATCCTGGCCGCCGTATCCCGCGACGAACTGAAGGGATTCCGGGAATCTCCGGTCAGGAGGGGCCCACACTCAAGTTGCTATAGCGATCAGGGGTAGGATGCGACGCCTTACCTCGATGGAGTCGTCCTGGGAGTCGAAGTGAGGCCGCAGGCTGATGAGGCTCGCCGTCCCGTTGAGGGCATCGCTGAGCTCCTTCAGGAAGACCCCGCAGAAGGGCACCACCTTGCAGCCGGGGATATTTAGGGCCCGGTTCACCACCTTCTTGTACTCGGACGAGGACTCGTGCTGCGCCATGGCGTCTTTCAGGCTGCGCATGGTTTCGATGTCCGACTGCTCCATGAACTGCCACATCTTTAGAACCTTACGAGACCTGTGGCCACGACAAAAAAGTTAGGAGTGTGAGCGGAAGGCCGAACTGTGAGTTTCTTCAACTCAGTTGGAGGTTCACTATCAGCCTTCTATGCAACTTTCCAGGACTCCCCCCAAAACCCCAAAATACTGTAGTTCAACTGAGACCAGCCAAGAATGCTCTCAAGATGTTACTGTCAGCAGCCCTACTAAGACCCCTAAAAAGAGTGCAATTGTAACACAAGCCTTCCCCAAACACCTCGTGACAATACTACAGTTGACCCATACCCCACCTGAGCCCTGCTAAGAACTCCATCACCGCGTTGTAGTTGCCGATGTTCCAGCAGCACTTGGCCACGTGCACCAGGTAGGAGAAGACCTCCCTCTTCTCTTCCATGGAGCCGGCAGTCAGGATGAGCCAGGTCACCCACGAGCTAACCTGAGACACGGAGATCCGGGGACAGTAGATGAACGTTGCATTTCTTGAAACGCTGCATATTTAAACAACTTCTCTCATTTAAGCGAAAGATCTCACCAGGTCCAAAGCATTAAGTATTCTCTTCTTTCATTTGTTTATGAGAAATACAGTTCCTACTGAGCCATCCAAATAAAAACTGAGAACGGCCGTCAGCCGTCAGGTTCATGGTTGGAATTTTTTTTAAGCGATTAAAAAAAAAAAAAAAAAAAAAAAGGAATGGCCTGAATTCTGCGATTCTATGAGAAAGCCAGTGGAAAACTCATAACGTGATGTGTGGTCACTGCCATAGGGTGCATTTCACAATTATGTGAAGTAAACACTTTTCTCAAACGAATTAAGACCAAACCAAAATAGCCCAATTGTTTCAGCTCCTTTTGGGAAATGGAGGTTGGAAGTTCAGCGTTCTCCGATTTCTCATGTGACAATTTAGGCCTTCAAACCAGCTATGGTTACAGGACCGAGTTGGAGCTGGAGAAACACAGTTACTGTACCAGTGATGGAAGCTACGCTAAAAATGCCACTGGGTATATATACCATGAAGTCAGACAGAGACAGAGAGTGATTCTTGTTGCTGGTATCTCTCTCAAGGTAAAGTCTTACTATTGTCAGTCATTAGCAGACTTACAGATGTTAAATCCTGAAAAATATATACAGCAAGAATATTTTGAGGAAAGTTAAGAGAATGAAACTGAAACTGAGCAAAGTGGAGCCTTTCCATAGACACAGGGGTGATTCCAGAAGATAACGTGGGGGGTATAAGAGCGGCTATAATTCCCGCAGAAGGGGCAACCATATCATTAGCTAATGATTTGTTTAGAATAGTTGAGTGATGTGGGAGAAGGCTCTCCGGGGCCAATCAGCTTTCAGCTGGGGCCAGTGGCCCTGTGGCCCCGCCCTTGCATCTTGTTATATGTAACAAACATGTGGGTGAACACAAATAAGGATTCTGGGATAGGATAACTTCAAGACACCAGTGTGGGGGGGTTCTCTATTTGGTTCTCTGCCAGTATATCCAACTTCATTTCTACAACTCTGTTAGGCACGAGCCTCACTGGATGCCAGTATATCCAACTTCATTTCTACAACTCTGTTAGGCACGAGCCTCACTGGATGCCTATATATCCAACACTGCGGTTATTGGCAGTAACAGGAGTTTTGCAAGATATTCAGAGCTTCGTTTTTACCTTTTTATTAAGATCTCTAATCGTAGCCTTAACTAACTGTGTAGCTACTACAATCAGTGGGCTTCTTCCCTGCTGATAGCATGTTTTTCTCTTTCGTTTTATGTTAAATTCGGACACGGCAACCTGACCCATGTGACCGTTTAATTTCCTCATATTAACTGGCCGGTCCTACTTACAGGCTGAAAGCAATACGCAGTGACAGTCAAAAGTCGGGACTCGTCTGCTTTTAATGCATTTCTATGTATTTTAGCTGTTACTCGCCTTGTAGTAAAAGGCCTCATAACAATGAAGCAATGCATATCAAATACTGCCATGACCAAGGGAAATGTTCAACATCTCAAGATCTGATCAAACTTTAGACTCCTTCAGCCCCCTTTTGCTTCGATGACAGCGTTGCAGACTCTTGGCATTCTATCAACCGGTTTCCATATATAGCCACCTGGAATGCTTCTCCAACAGGCCTGAAGGAATTTCCACAAGTTCTGGGCACAAGTTGGCTACCTGCTCTTACTCTTCAATCCAACTCGTCCCAAGCCAACTCTATAGGGTTTAGGCCAGGTATTGTGGGGACCAGGTCATTTATCACAGAATTCCATCTCGTTCCTTGGTGACAAGAGAATACTTGCTATACTTGCTGCAAGGTTCGCTTAGGGTCATTATTTAGCTGGAAAACAAATCTTTTTCCAAAGATCCGTCCAGACTTTCGACTGGTACTGTACACATTTCTATTCTCCAAATCTAACAGTGAAAAGAACTAAATATTGTCCATTTTTCAAAGCAATCCAAATCAATATTCAATAGTCATGGATTAATATGAAAGTACTGTACATAAAATAATTTTTTTCAAGCATTTTATCCAGGAAGATGGCAGGACGGAGTGGAAACACTTGGTTTTCCGCTGTTGTGTAGAGTCTCAAATGCTACTCAGAAACAATTCTATTACATAAACACTGACAAGGTTCTGACCGTAGGTCCTGGATGATGAGTGCACATCTATCTGGCCTTTTCTGGAAATGTCAGGCCAAGGAAAAAAAGAAAAAACAAAAAGAAACATTTCCCAGATATCATATTACACTTCTGTGAAGAACAATCAAAAATCCCCAGAGAAACCAGAGAGATACAAAAAAAACAACAACCAAGGAATGCATTTTCATGATGGTCTTCATGAAGGCAGAAAAAATTGAAATAAAAATTACTCAAACAAGGCTTTACTTCAAACTCAACTGTCAGGAATGCGTTTGTCCGCCCCTGTGTGAAATCAGATTATGGACCAGCATTTCAAGAATACGAAATACGTATTTTTAAAGAATAATGTTTAAGTAATACTTTCAGGAACCCCAAGCTTCTTGTCCAGCTAACAATGGGTGCTGTGAAATCCCGGCCTGGGGGAGCACTTTGACCCCCTTGAGAGCCCGCGGTAAAAATAGGAGCTGGAGGTACATGGAGCTGGACCTGCTTCTGCAACATGACACCGTGATTAAGCAACGTAGACCTTAGCTTTGCTGGCATTACATCAGTGAGTCTGCTGTAATCCAATTTGGTGAGAAAATCCTCTAGCAGGATCTGAGGCTCTGTCCTCAGTCCCAGGACAGCAAAGGCATCAAAGCAGGCACCCAGAGCAACAAACACATATTCTACAAAAGGGAAAGAGCCCGGGACATGATCGGAAGCTCCACATCCTACCGATTTATTATTGTGGCCTATTAATAGCCATTTTGCTCTCACATTAATCGACATCACTTACGGTCCAGGGAAACGGGGTCATGCCAGTAAGCTGGCAACTTAAATCCGACAGCTTAAACATGGGTCAAACCGGTTCTGGAATGTATAGAATGACAAGCGTTCTAAGCTCAGAAACAGGAAGTGACGTGCGATAGTGACCGAGAGGCTGGTGGAAAATCTGAAACCCTAAAATCGCCCATATGGGATGCTGGTGAGGTGCTTTGGGCTGTGGGAATACGCCCCGAAGCACTTAGCAAATGTACAAAAGAGCAGCTCTCTGCATAGACTGACCCCTGTAAAGAGCAAACCTTTGAGTGTTGCGTTGCAGGACAATGTGTGGGAAACTCTAAAAAGAAACAAACAAACAAAAAAAAAACCCTCACTGAATGGCACATTCTCAGGTCAGTTCCTCATGGCTGAACAGTGCTTTTTCTCCAAAGGCCGGTAGCTCTTGTCATCAGACAAACCTGTTCAGAAGTCAGAAATAAAACAGAAGCTGAACGGTCATATCCATCAATGTCCCTGGCTGTCCTCTCGACATGAGCATGAGATGCATCTAACTGGCTTCCTGTCTCAACAACCACCAGGCTGCTCATGAAAATAACAACATATATTTATATACCACAGAGCTAGGCCGTCTTCCTGGACAGCGCCAGAAAGCTAAACATGACTTCAGAATCAGTTCACGCCCCTCGGACCTCACGGTCTGGGCTTCTGAATGATGAAGGTTTTTGACACGATTCAAGAGACCTTCACTGTCAGCCCATCAATGTACGTGTACAGTAATGTGTCGCTTGACGACGGGAATACATTCTGAGAAATGTATTGTTAGGTGATGTCATTGTCTTATGAGTACTTACACAAACCTAGGCAATAGGGTTTGGCCTAAATAATGATAAAATCTACAGTATAGTAAATACATCAATCAGTAACATAGTTGTTTATTATTTATTACGTATCATTATCAAGTATTTGTTTGTGCTATACTTTTTACCGACTGGCAAAGCAGTAGTCTGTTTACACCACCATCACCACAAACACGCGAGTAACACATTGTGCTACAATGTTACGACATCTAAGATGTTGCTAGGTGATAGGAATTTTTCAGCTCCATTAAAATCTTATGGGACCACCATTGTATATGCTGTCCGTTGTTGACCGAAACGTCACTATGCGCCACATTACTGTAAACATTTGGGATGAAATATCGTCTCCCTGAGCCCATGGTGCTACACATTTACTAAACAATACACTACCACATGCAGACATTTGCACAATATACTTCACATAGAACCGGAGGTGGAAATTTCAGGTCCAGAAAGTACAAATCCAGACCGTGATTTAGCTTCAACCAACCAGTTGCACATAAAGACAGTTACAGAGTACTCCACTGGTTGGTTGAAGCTAAATCACGGTCTGGATTTGTACTTTCTGGACCTGAAATTTCC